>JAPDRQ010000148.1:0-79832 GCA_030247915.1 Neophaeococcomyces mojaviensis
TGATAGTGGCTCAACATTTTGTTCGCCGTCCGAACATAGACCACGTCGTAATCCAACGCACACCGTTTGATCAATTTTGTTGGATGCTCTCGTCATGTTAACACCAGATCCATCCAATTGCTGCCCATCGAACTTACGAAAAGCCATCGAGACAAAGCATACACAAGATCGTCCTCCTACGACGTGCATCAATCTCGAGGTTGGTAATCCAGCTCCTCGAAACGGACTTGCGCCGAAGTGGCCAAACGGCAGGACATCCGCACCTCGCGCCTAATGTCACGCGCCGCACATGCTGTTGCCCATAGCCATGAGTCAGTAGAGTTCAGTGTTAGAGACGTTGAGAAGAGAGCTTCGCGTACCTAAGACAAGCACGCGCGGATGTTCGCGAGAGAACGCCCGCCAGTCTAAGGTGGCGACCGCCTCTTACGCCAGAGATTACACAGGATCGGTTGGAACCCCCCTAGCTCGATCCAACTCTTGACTAATCAGCCGCTGCTATTCAGCGTTACCTTTAATCCATTTCCGCCGACCGGGACTCCGTTAATTAGCGTTAAGCTCACCGGTCCGATAGTAAGTTAATACCCTTAGAATCTATCACGAGTCAGTATATCGTTCTTAATATCCAGTATTATAGAGAACTTATATAACTACTTTCGACGGTATCTTTATATAACGCTTCGTTAAGTAAGTCTTCGATCGGTCTACTATTATCTACTTATATTAGTCTTAAGACCGCTACTACTTATCGTCTATAACTAATCTGAGTATTAAAATTACTAAATTAAGTAGATACGTCGCGCTTTAGTCATAAAGTTATTATAGCCCTCTATAAGATCCTAGATATACAGTAGTAGGCCTATTACTCCCTACCCTAAGGTAATTAATACTACTACTTTATACGCATTAATATTCCGCCGTTAACCGTAGGGTTTATTAAAAAAGTATCGGTAGGATCATTTATCTATCGCCGGGCGATCGTTAGTAGAGCTACGGTCCCGAATTTATAAATAAAGCGTAGATATCTATTCACACCGTGCTTTAATAACTAAATTAAGAATAGTTTAATTCTTACGATATCGTACGGAGACGATAACGAAAGAATAACTTTAAAGCTAAGATAATATACTAACTCTAGGTATATATACATTAATATACTATTCGAGATATACTTTAAGTATAGTAGGTATATCTATCATTACTTATATAATATTTAATTTAACTACTACTTAAGCTTAAGGTAGGCCGTATAGGAAGAGTCTATACGTGGCCAGTATACGAAGGAATTATCCTATATAGGCTATACCGAACACTCCTACGATAGAGATTAAAGTATAACAAGTAGTAGCGTCAACCGAGACGTTTATATAAGCCCAGATTATATATAAGATAACTATAGTTAGGATTTAGTGGTTACGGAGAAAGACCTCGTACTATCGTTAACGAAGAGGCCGAATATATATAAGGAGCAGCATAGCTACCGCTAAAGAGGCCTATCTACGGTATTAGTTATTCTTCGACGATATAAAGTATATCTTACCTACGATTACGCCGTATAGTTATTAGGATAAGGGCGTCGTAAATATCGGTCGTAAAGGTTATAGTACGATTAGATAAAAGGTGATAATTAGAACGAACGGTAGAGTCATATTCCGGTGGATAGATTTTATAGTCCGTAAGGATACTCCTAGTAGATCGGTAATAGATAAGAGATGGGGTCTAAGATAGAATACCGCTATATTAAAAAGGGCAACTTTACCTACGTCGCGAACGATAGACTTAGTATCGGTTATACGAAGGAAGATTAATAGTAAGTTACTACTAATTAGAAGGAGCTGCTATATAACTATAGATTAAGTCTACGACGGCTAGCATTTACTATTAAAGATATTATCAGAAAGAATATTAACGATTAATAATAGTCTCCGATATCGTAAAGTATACTTATAAAAGGTTATTACTTAGAATAATATTAAAATACCTAAAACGCCTACGAGAGTAATAGCGTAGATATCGATAAGAGATATTTCTAATATAACTAGATAGCGGATATAATATAAAGTCAAAGAGGGTTAAAGATAGAGAAAGGGAGACTAACCCTAATATATATAACTAATACCGAGTATTCTAGCGAGAAAACTTTAAGCGGGACTTCGGATTATCGAAAAGAAAGAAAAAGGTACACCGCTATATATTAGCTATCTTAGATATAGAGAGTAGTTCTCCTTATAAATAGTCCTCGAGCGGAAAAGTATAATTAGTAGATACTACCGAGAATCGTAGGTACTGAGTTCGGATTTACGTTAGTCTTTCTCTTAAGTAGATCACCTTAGTTAACTATACTCGTCTATAAACGAAGCATAGAAGCTTTACTGCTATATATTATACCATCGTTATCGTCGTATTAGATTAGGTATTATTTACTACTTCCTAATCCTATCGTAGATCTAATATCTATTAATCGCACGGTAATTTCTAGTACTCAGACTAGAGTGCTGTTCGCCTAATATAATTAATATTACCCGTAATCGAACTACTAAAATATATAAATCGAAGAACAGCTTAGGATAAATTAAGATCCTTAAAGCGATTAAAGACGAGGACGAGGACTAGAATAAAAAACAGTCCTTACGACGATTAATACTACTAAATCGGACCCCTAAAGCGATAATTAACGAGCGTAAACCAGTTTTATTAATATAAAGAACCCTAAGGGAGAACGAGAAGTTACCCTCTATTCCTTCTTTTGGCCTTTAAAGAAAACGTAGGCTAAGTACGGATCGACTAATTAATCTGTCTATACCGTTTACTATAATAGGTATAAAGAAGCCTCCTACTTAGTCTTATCGATCTGGATCTATCTGGTCGGAGTATAGTAGAGGTTACGAGGTTAACTTTAGAGGAGGCTTCTTCTATATAGCTAGGAGGAGAAGCCCTAGTAAAGGGCTGGCTTTCTTATAGAAATATAGTTTATCTGGACTCAGCGAACGGCTTACGATACTAACGCGACTATATAGTCCGCACCTTATAACCTATCGAGGTTACTTTAAGTCACCGTTCGAGACATATTTAGTATTTAAGCCTATAAATATGTCTCTTCTTTAGATATCTAACGCTCTTAGACTACTAACGGAGTAAGAAGTGGTCGCTATTATGAGCTAAGTACGTACTATAGCGTTCTATACGATCGTTACTAATAAATATAGCTAGTCGAAGCGGTAAGGAACCTAATCAGTTATAATATCGTTTACGGACGTCTAAAGTTCTATAATATCCTCGTTAGTCTTAATAAATAAATAAAGATTTATAGGTTTAGTGCTATAACTATATATCGGCTCGTATACTAACGATAAATATATAGTTCTAGATAAGTCCTACTATAGAAGATCCGGAGATACTATTACTCAACAGCGGAATATCTAAGATTTAAAAGAAATTCTTAAAGAGTTAACTACTACTATAAAGGTCGAAGAAGTTCTATTATTATCTACTCAACTTACTAACTACTTACTAGAATTACTAAACTTTATTAGCGAGGCGAGCCGTAGTAATCTCGAGACGTTAATATAGATAAAGTCGCTATTAATAAGCTTATATAGCGGAGCGCTAATAGTTCTAGGACTTATTCTTAAAGTAGTCGTAGGCGCCTACTAATCTCGAGGGGCTATTCTTTCTTATATATATATCGTCGCGATTCGTATTACGTAACTCTAGTAAGAATTCCGCTTTAAAGGATAAGAGATAAGGTATATTAGACGTTACTACTCGCTAATAAGTATACAGTGGGCTAAGTTAAGCTTAGATATACCGTAATAACGAGGATAAGCGACGGGATAATATAGCTTTAAATAAGATAATAAATTTCGTTAAAGGACCATCTAAAGCGGTGGTCGAAGTATTTACTAGAGTAGTATTCTTCGTATTAACTAAAAGCTCTCGTCCTTCAATATACTCTACAGATTCGTATAAGTAAGGCCGTAAATTAAAAAATAGATTAACAGTTTTCCGTAAGTTAAAAGTTCGCTTGGTTAGTATCAGGATCCCGTCTAACCGTACCTAAGAATATCTACCCTATTTAGTTGCCTCCGAGCTTCCAATTTATCGAATAATTAAGGTCTCTCCTCTTATCCCTATTTTCCCTTTTATAGGTACTATCTTTATTAGTTAGAAAACCAAAAATACAGTATAATACTAAAATAGAAGCGAGTAAACCGTAGAGCTTAGTTAGCTACGACCTATACCGAACGTTAATTCGCTCGGGATAAAAGGGAACACTACTATAGCAGCGCGAAGATACCCTTACGATACCTCGAGTTCTCGTACTCCTTAGCTCGGGAGACGGATAAGACTAACGTATAGTATCTATTATCGACCTTTTAATTAGTCGAGTACTTACGCCTCGATATATACTACTATATACCCATCATAATTAACCCCTATTTACTGTCCTACGTATTAACATAAGCGAGCGTATTAATAAATAATCTCTACAGTAAAGATCTAACTCGCTGGCCTAGATTAATCTTACCTAATAAGGCTAAGATCGAATATCTCTATAGCTAATATCGCGTAATAGCGGTACAAAGGTTTTTACCTAAGGCCGATTAGTAGTAAATAGTTAATCTCTACTCGTTCGATAACTTATTTATTTATTTATCGTTACCGTACTAACCCATTTACAGCTATTAGACCGGACTTTCGTTACTTTTTAACCGAGTAAATATCGAACGAGATACCTCTTAGCGCCGAGTAAATATATTTTTATATTCTACACTATAATCTCGACGAGAGTAGGACGATTAATACCTAGCTAATATAGATCTAGATAGATAACTCGTATTAAGAAGTGGGCCTTCTATACGAAAGAAAGAATCTAAACTTAGCCTTCGATCGACTAGCGAGGATATCCGCTTTCGATTCGTCTATATAGGCCGGTAATATTCGTGTATTAATAGGGGTTAAATATAACGAAGAGATCCTCTACTATTTATTCTATATATACGATATGTAGTCCTTTTTATTAAATAGGGACGAGATCACTATAGCTAGAGTAGATCGCTATATAATTAACTAGCTATAGTCGCGTAGTCCTATTAACTATAATTATAACCGTAATTTATTAGCGCCGAAGGTAAAAAGCGGTTCGATCTTTTACGCCTTTAACCTTAAAGCGCGTCGTACTATTTAAATACGGTTACTTATATATCGGAGATTAATTTTATTTTTATAAACTTTCTTTATAGATCTAAAGTACCTTAAAGATCTCACCTATTATATTACGAAGCTCGTTTAACTAAGACGTAGGTAGACCGTTCGATAAGCTTTCTAAGATATATATAATAGCGACCCCAGCGATACCTTAAATAGTTTTAATCAAATATATTAACAGGTATAGCTGTTTACTATACGTTACCTCGAAGATCTTCGTCTAAGATCTTTATTAGTGGAACGGTATAGCCGTATTAAAACTTAACGGAAGAATTTTTACGCCGAATACGACTTAGCTACCGAGGTATATAGACTTAGATTTCGGTCTTTTAAGATTAACGAGTTATAGGAATCGTATCTTAACCGTATAGAAGCTTAAGAAACGTTATTCCGCGTACGATTACCGAACCGATTTATATATTTAAAGGAGCGCTTAGAAGGGTACGTAGATCAGATCGTACATTTGTTCGCTTAAGTATAATCTACGGACGTAACGATTAATTAACTATAACTAGTCGTAGTAGATAACGGTAAATAAGACCTTAGACGACAATCTAAGCGTCTATATCGATATACTTTCGACGAGAGTACCGCCTTTATAACGCTAAATCACTTATATAGAGCGGACTTAACCAAGGTAGGAGGATTATCTATATTCTACGTCCGATAAAATATCTATTTATCCTTCTTCGGGTCTTAGGAAGATCGTTATATAAGTAATACCGAGACGCCTAAGTCTAACTCGCCCTAAGATCGAGATTATAAGAGTAATTCAATAAGCCGTTATTTTAGGAATAAGAGAACGCGAGTTCTCGTCTTAGCTAATATAGGAGCTTATAATATAGCGCTATACGAGCTATATTTATCGAGTTAGTACTCGGATTACGATAGCTAATATATAGTAATAGTTATATTCGTACTAATCTAGGTTTAAAACTAATAAGATATAGGACGTAATTCCTATTAACTATATAAACGATTTACTAGATATAGCCCCTTAGGCTTTAGTTAAATTTATACAATATATTTATAATTACCAAGATATTCTTAAAGAGGTAGTAGTATATAGTCTTAAAGATACTATAATCAAAGATATAATATCCCATTATCGTTATAAAAATTATCTACTTTTTAATAATTAAGAACGATCAATATATTCGGCAAAATATCTTATCGCTATATTTAATAGTAACGATTAAGTAATTATAGTAGTACCTCGTTCTAAGTAGAATCTCTATTTTACTACGGCTATCTTATCGAAACGGAAAGTTAATAAGGATAATAGTAATCTAAATCCTCGACCTTATAAGTTCCTAATAGTCCCTTTAAAGTGAAGTTATAAAGGTTTTAAATAGTATAAACTGTTCTAGACGTGGTGTAAAACAGTTTCTAAGTGGGTTAAACCAATTTTCAGGTGGTATATACTGTGAGGCGATTGGTTCAGTTTGGTGCAGTGGTTTAATATACTAGAAGTAATTATACTACTTCTAAAGTGGACTAGACTATTCTTAAATTGGTCCAACCCATTTAAGAACTGGCTTGATCTAACTTTAAACGTGTTTAACCCATTTAAGGTCCAAATTAGGATATACAGGCGATACACGGTTTTGTCCTTGTCCTTATTCGACTAATACGCGTTCGTTAAGGTAAGAAAACTCAGATCAAAGAGGATATGCGTTTGACTTGGAAACTACTACGGTTTTTAGCACCTCTTAAGGTCAACCACCTTATGAAGGTAGGTGCTTTAGTGGAGGAAGCGAATTAGACGTAAGCTACTAGGGTGTAGAAGTGGTAAGTTTATAAAAGAAAAGATAAGGCTTACCTATCGAATCTAGTCGAATAGTGGTAAATATAGCGAATAAATAAGATATATCCACTGCGTGTTACGCCTTTCTATTTATAGCTAACCTTAAAATACGTATAGTAACGAATAAACTAATTATTAGCTATATATTACTATTATATAGCTAAGATTACCACCCCTAAGTTTAGTATATCTAAGATACGGTATTTATATTCTAAATAATAATATATCGGCGCCTAGTAACTACGGAGCTACTATTATAAGTACTTTTATAAATACGAGTTCGTAAAGTCGCGTTCTATATATCACTATTCGCCGTCGGCTCTTCTAATACTAAATAATTATTAAAGTAATAGCGGCTGATCGCTACTATCTTTAGTTATTCGTTTAGTTATTACTACTATATCTAGTCGCGTTTAGTGATATCGCCGTAAATCACTATAACGGCTCTCGTAAGCCTATTAAAATACGATTAATCTACGCTCCATCGCTAAGGATAACGAATTTAACCTAGCGTTCCTCTATACTAAACACTACTAGCTTATAGAATTCGCGGAGGGCGTAAGTAACTAATCGAATAAACTCTTCCACTCCTATTAGATTTATAAAATATATCGTCGTATCGTATAGATTAAAGTATTAAAAACCCATTCCGATATCGAGCTAAGTATAATATATTAAAGTGGTAGTAGGAATAAGGTAGTACTCCGAAAGCTTAATTATTTAACATTTATATCTCGAATCGCGGTATAAGATCTAGCTCGTAATATCTACTACCTATTTACGTATAGTAAGGAGAGATGGAGCTTACTTAAGCCTTTAAACTTATATATAACCGAGTAGATCTGCTCGATATTACTATTTAATTAGGCTAATATAAATAGAAGGTATACCGCGTAGTTCTGATTACTAAGTTAAGTTACTTTCGCTCTACGTTAGGAAATCTATATAAGGTTAGTAACTATATAGACTAGCTTCGTTTAATTAATACGATTAAGAAGTAGAAACCTAAAACGTCGCGATTAATAATAACTCTTAGTTATTTATAAGACTTATCTAATATTTATATAAAGAATTATATTAAGGCTATTAGGAATACTATTATCCGATTAGGTCGGGTATTATTAATTTACCGGTTATAATAAGTCGATTCTTCTACGTTAATACTCGCGCTAATATATAAATCGATCGATAACGACGTCCCTATATAAACTATTATATAATAGCTAGTCAGGAGGATAAGTACGATATCCTACTACTAGTCGATAGTACGGCGATAATAATGTTTTCCGCGTTCCGTTAAAACTCGCTAACTAACGATATTAAAGGCGAGTTCTAGTCTCTATACTAGACGCTAGGGAGCGAATTATTATCTCGGTACGTGTTAGTAGAGACCGCTTTCGTATATATAGCCGCGATATAATTTCCCCGCTTAAACAGTCGTAGACTGCGTACGTGGTGTAATCATTATACCCTAGGGTACTGTATCGTACAAAGTCTAAGTTAAAGTTAACCTCCCGTTCTATTAGAGACGCCTATAAACGTTAGTAAGGATAATAACTCAAAAGGCGCAATAAGTGACCCTTAAATTATATAGAGCTGAGCCCTGCAGACAGTAGTAACTTATTAGCTATTTAATAAGCCGTCCATTACGACGTGAATATTTTGAGTAGTTAGTTGGACTAAGTTGCGCAGAGTAGAAATTACGAATTCCTCTTAGAGAAAGAGGTAGGAATGGATTAGTATCAATAAAGTAAAGAGTAATCATCCACAGAGGAGTTAAAGTGCTTAATCGATTCGTAATTTTTTAAAATACCAGCCATGATCCTGTTTTCGGTTCTGTACCTATTATACTAGCTATATACGAAGACGCTTCCCCCGTATACATATACAGAACGAGCTAACTATTCCCTTAAGATATCGACGATATTTAACTGATTAACGTGGGTGTGTATTAGGTTAAGGATATTCTATGTTTCGGTTAAGAAGGATGTCTAGCGAAACTGTAAGCTGCTTCATCAGCCTCGCTTCCAGAAGTAGGCTGACGCTAGGCTACCTATATTTACGCTAGCGCAAAAGAATAATGCGAACCAACAATCTCGTTTAGCTTCTGTAGTGGATGAAAGGTTTTCCACTTTAGGACATAGACAGAATTGTGATTACTTCTTGGTTGCGTAATTATTCCTCGCTAGTCTTCGATATATCTCTTATTACTGCGAAACCATGCGCGTCCCTAGCTCCTCTCGCTACGAAGACGTTCTCATCTGTTCTCATCTATTCTTATCCATTCTGATTCGCTACTAATGGTGTCGTCTGGTTAGTGAGGCTCATTTTTCTCGACGATGTTCTATCAAAGACGTTGGCGAACTAGCCAAGGCGTAAGGTTCGGAGCTTAAGTTTTTCAAGACCATCAAGCTTTTCACTTCATGGGCTCACTCTTGTGACGTTGAGAAGCATTGCTCGTGTAAAACAGCGAGGCCGACTGTCACGGAAGCCGTTCGAAAAGTACCCCCAGAATGTGAAGGGCTGGCGCTTCGCAATCGTCACCTCCCAGGTAATCGATGGGGAGAGCTTCGGAGCAGAGACGAAAATGAAACTGACGTAAGAGAGCAAGAGAGCAAAAGAGCAAGAGAGCAAGAGAGCGATTCGCCGGTTGACGTTTGTATGTTAGCCAATAAAGCGCTGGTACTAGTACACTTTTCTCTGACAATCGTTCGAAAAGATGTACTAGCGCGTCGGGCTAAATTGGTCCCTTACTGCACTCCATACATTATTCTAGATATACGGAAAATAAACCAGGACTATATAATTAATCCTGCGGAATTTCGTGGGCTAGAATAATACATATATACGTACATATATTACAGTGAGTTCTATACACCCCTCTCATACGGGTATTTCACGCTACAGCGACTGTCTCTCTAGAGTTTCAGTTTACTGTAGCGTGCACTGATTATGTATTCTGCCACTACCGATTATGGGACCACGACTTTAATCACGTGTAACTACCCTAACCAGCTCTATACGTAGAGAAGCGTCTTCTCATAGCCTCAGCGCTTCGGTCCTTACTGCCCGCAAATAGCTGACATAATACTAGGCCCCTCGGAGGCACAACATATTCTATAGATAGCATCACCACGCACGAACACCACCAGCTCTATACTAACGAGCTATACTATAACTAAGCATTATTTAGAGATCAAGCCAACATATTCATCTAAGGTCGCTACTCTCAACGCTGCTGCGGCTCACGACCATACGATAGATGCAATTAACGATTTACAATAGCACGTTCTTTCTAAAGAGATATAACGTGGTTCTACAACCTCCATTTGACAACGGTTAGACTATAGAGATGAGAGATAAGACGCACGAGCACATGGATTATCTTCTTAGTAAAGCGAGAATCAGTCGAACGCGAATTATTTTAAGAGTCTAATAATGGGCGACGCGGTCGATCAACTTATTAAATTATATTTAATATATCGGAGGTCAACGTAATCCTCCGAGATATTAATTATCTCGTTCAGCTCGAAGTGGACGAGATAGGTAAAATACTCGCTCTAGACGATGCGCATAGCCGAGTCCAACGGTATTAACGCAATGGGATTTGCGACCCATCGTTCGGTACTACTACACGAATAAGGTCAGGAACAGGGCTTACCTGCTAGTACTGAGACCGACGAGCTCCATTAGTAGATATATAAGTCGAGCTTAGCGCCCGCTAATAAGATCTATTTCTTTCTTCCTTTTATCTCATCCTCTTCACTGATATACGCCACTCTCCTTCGGCCGAGAACCAGCGTCGTATTAGCCGGAGTCTTACTACACCTTAAGCTCGCCTATACTAGCAGCGGCTATTATTAGTATTCGTCTCCAAAAATAGATCGTCCTTTAAGTGTAGTTAATAAACGAGAGCGTCTATTAATATAACGAATTCGAGGTTTAAAATATTACTTAGCCTAGTTAAAAGCGTTAGAAGCGAAGGCGGGCTAGAAAAGAGTATAGTTAGTTAGGTAACTCTCGGACCTATAAGGTCGAGTAATAAGGAATAAGGAAGGTAAGCTACTGTTGGAGAAGGAAAAGAATAGCTTACAGCGCTAATTAGAGGAGTAGATTAGAGAAAATACATACCTTAAATAGAAATTCGAGAAGGCAAGACATAAAGCCAGCGACTACGCCTACGAGAACAGCTAGCTTCGTAACATAATAACCTAAGTAGAGAACATCGCGCTGGATCTACTTAAATAATATATATCGTCGAGTATAGTCGCTACGGTTTATAACGACGAGTTCGTAGATAATCGGCTTATAAGATTATAAGTTTATTTATAAAGACGGTACTAGGCGTACGAGTAGAGACTATAAAGTCTACGAGACGAGGTCGATACTAAGATAAAGTAAAATATCTAGCTTCGGTAAGTACTAGACGATAGCGACCAGCGGTATTAAACTTAATTAAAAGACTAGTAGTATTACTTAACGAGGTTATATACAATAACGTTAATATCGACTCTTTCGTTACGAATAGAGGCCATCGTAGCCGAGGTAAATTATTACCGCCCACCTTCCTATAGTTATCTCGAGGTCAGGATTACGAGTCTAACGAGCTGTAATAGATTACTTTATAAGGGATATAATCGTACGATATAGGATAAGACTATCTCAGTAAACACAGTACTCGAATATTTATAATATTAAGAATATTATTCCGTCCTTCCACTCTCGCAGTAACTAACGGTCCCATAGGTAGCCGAATAGTAAAAGGTAACAAAATAAGTGGTAATTATTCACGGAGAGTTAAAGTACTTAATCGATTTATAGCTTTTTAAATACAAGTAATAACCTTATTTTCATTTCTATACCTGTACCTGTACCTATACCTATTATACTAGCTATAAAGATACTTCTAAGCGTACGTCGCCTATATATATATATAGAACTAGCTCGTTATCCTATAAGATATTTACAATATTTAACTGATCTATATAGGTTTGTGTTAGCTTAAGAACGTTCTATATCTCGATTAGAAAAGGGTGTCCGGCGAAATATAAGCTACTTCGCTAGTTTCGTTTCTAGAAGATTAACGCTAAGCTATATAGTTACGTTAAGTAAATCGAACAGAAAATATTAATATCGATATTAGAGAATAAACATAAACCAATAATCTCGTTTAGCTTATATAATAAATAAGGGTTTTCTATAACTTAGAGTACGAATAGAATTATAACTACTTCTTATTCGTATAATCCTCCCTTATTAGCCTTCGATATATCTCTCTATTATAAAACTAAACGTATACCTAGTTCCTTTCACTATAAATACGACGAATAAGCTATAGGTCTTTCGGCTAGATAGTTACTTACTTAGTATAAATAGTACAGAGATTTATATCTTTAAATAAGCTAATTAAGTATACCTCGGTAGCTTCTTATAGCGCTCCAATAGCTAAAGATTAAAAACATAGATCTATCTTAAAGTCGTATACGATCTCTCGGATTAATCGTTAAAAAGGTAAATTTCGAATAAGGAGGTCGATCGATCGCTATATATTTACACTAATATTAGTATATATATTAGTAATACTATACTAAAGTCACGAGTAGTTAGTCTAAGAATATACCTAGTATTATCGGATCTCGCAAAGAGCTATCGTCCCGGGCTTATATCTCCTCGCCCTCTTTACTATACCTATCTTTAATTAGATAATATATACGAGAAGGAAGAATATATTCTTACCTATAACCTTAAGGGATTTATACTTATAAGGAAGTCCTCGAGCCTTTATATGAAGTAGGTAATAAGGCTACTTACTATTAATACTTTTACGTACCTATAATTACGATTAGTAGCTATCCTTTTAGAGGTAGTAATATAACTAACTATTTACTTAGTACGTATTATTATAGTATAAGCGAAAGATTTATAGTTAAATCGGATAATATATACCTTTATATACCCTATCGCTCAAACTATTCTATATATTATAATCGGCTTTCTAGTATAATCGACTATACCTCGGCCGACTATACACTAAGATTAGCTCGGGTATCGCTTAATCCTTATCTAAGACCTAGCTAAACGCCGATCTTTATTACCCTTTCGTACGATCGAGAATCTGCCTTATTATAAAAAGAAGTAAGGGGCTAGCTAAGGAGCTGAGCTTATAACGAGTAATATTAGCTAGGTATAGATACCTTAGTAAAATAAGCTTACGCCAGTTAGTGTAATACGGTTAGCTTAATAGGCCTACACCTTATTTAGAGATCGTTAACTTAGATTAATAGGACTTAGATAGCGGGGCTAAGCGACTATAACGAATTCAATAAGAGGATTAGAGCAATATAGTTGGTCTTATCAGCTCGCCTATACTAATAATTCTACCTAATAAATATATAATTAGTACCGTCAATAACGGAATACGAACAATCCGATACTTACCCTTAGCTGTAAAGCATTTTCTACAGCGATAATAAGCGTCTACGCCTCGAATCGAATTAGTAAGGTAGAATTAGCAGATATAGAAATATCAACTATATTCACTCTTTAGTTTATAAAAAGTACACTATTTAGATCTACTCGTCGTATTAAGCTTAGCTATATTATATTAAGTCGAACAGAATCACTATAGCTCCCCGAGGTAAATCCAGTAATAACGGCCCCAGATTAAGTTCTTCCTTATCTAGGACTAATACATCTAGCTCTAACTGTAAGGTACGAACGGATACGGGTTTTACTCTATAATACTAACTTAGTCGCAGCTTTCTCGCTTAAATCTATACTTATCTTTATCGCTATCGTCTTAGCTATTATACTTATCGGTATCGGCGTATATAGATACTATCGTTTTTATCGTTATTATCGCGACGGTAGCTATAAACTAACTATCAACGCGGAATATAGAGTATAACCAATCCCTAAGGCGGTTCGGAAATAGTAACAGTGACGAAACTAAGAATATACTCCGAATTAGACTAGCTCAAAAACAACTTTTAATAAACCATCGACGACCTACTAATAGAGACCTAGGAGAACTAATAAGACGAACACTATTTAATAGTTCGAGAAGATGTTGAGTCGGAAAACGGTATTATATTTAGCTAGATCGGTTTCGGGGTTAAAGGAGTTCTCACCTCGTCTTCGTTCTTTAACCTTATCCAGTATATAATCTCTTTATAGCTTAGAAAGCTAAACTACTATTCCTGGTAAAGATAGCTATATTCTTTTGTAATTTACCTTACTTTATTTTACTGGCGGACCGACGGTTGGGATCGGTAAAAGTTAACCGACATTCTCTTAAACTATTTATGCTCGATAAGATAGTATAAGCGCGTATATTAAGGTATAGCTCGTCCCCGTTACTAATATTAAATAAGATAAAGTTAGTTTTTAGGACTCGTACTTAACCGGACGGGTTAAAGTAGGTTATATTAAGAGTCTAAATATAAAACTGGTATATCTTAATTATCCTACCTACCTTACTTAAGACGAGTAGGGATTAGACGCTAACTATAATTACAGTACTATATTCGAAGTTATAATTTATTGATTAGAAAAACTAAAGCGTAAGCTTTAGCTTATTTATAACGATATTAATTACTAAATAAGGGTAATTTTTTTCGTAATAGTCGACCAGTTTTAGCGAGTATTACCTACTCGATAGAGTACTCTATATATAAGCCTATAAAGAGTAAGGCCGATTATTAAGGCAGTAAACTATTTTCACTAGTTAAGTATAAAAACTACGAGAATTATATAAAATACTACTTCGAGTAAGACTCTCCCCGTTCCCTTAACTTCTATAATTACCTTAAATAATATATCTTAACGTTACTATAAATAACGGTATAGCCACCTTAATTTAAGCTTATTTTATTACTATAAATATAATACTAAGTCGAATAGGCCGACTCTTTATCTAGATATTAATTCTTTTTTTCGAAATATTCTCCTTTATCTACTAACTTATTTAGTTCCGCGGAGTAATCTTATTATAGAGTTAGTATATAAATTCTATAACGATTTTTCTATAGTTTATACTTAGCCCGTTATAGATAACGATATAACTACCTTAATTAAGCTTATCCTAATATCGTAAACCTATACTAAATCAACTAAATTAATAATAAATATACTTAATCTAGAGACGTACTCGTAGGATTTATCTAATTCTATTCATTTATACATTTATAGTATTCCTTATAGTGTTCCTTATAATACTCTTTATAGCCTTTATAATAGATCTACTCTTATCGACGGATTTATATATATAGATTATAGCGATTTATCCGTATTTCAATATTTTAGTATAATTTTTCTTACCTAAATCGACGGCGATATTTCCTAAAAATAAAACGAAGATAAAATAAGTGAATAGTTTCTCCTATATATAGGTTTTCGGACCTTATTAAACGTAACTATCTCTAGAATTTTAGGAAAAGGATACTATTTTTTGAACTCTAGCTATACAATATTTTTAATGTTTTAATAATCAGATTTTTTTACGTTAGAAGTTCTAGTCTTCGTTATTTATCGATTACCTTCTATTTCTCTAACTTCGAAAGTCTCTTTAAATATTAAGTATAAGCGAATAATACTTTACGTCTATATAGAGGTGGATAAAACTTATAGTTCTTAAAGGTTATGTTTTTGGCTAGTAATTTAATCTATTAGCTGAGTTATTATTAGACTGTTCCCTCGTATCGTAAGTACTTTATTATTAGCTCGTCTAGTTATTTAAGATGATAGGAATATTATATAGGAATAATTAAAGACTTAGGTATCCGTATTCGGGGTCTATAATATGCTATACTCTAACTAAATAAGCTATTAGTCGTCGGCGACTGCTTTAGTGATAGATATATTTATATTATTAGGCTCCTTATAAAAAGACTAGTAGTGGTCGTCGTCGAGTATTAGACGTAATCGGTTATAGTAGTATTTTAGTAACCTTACTACGGTATTTATCCAGTATCTTTAGCACAATAATAATCGGGGCCTTATAATACTTTCGGATGGGATTAGAACGACAGTATTACACGACTTCTAGTAGATAGTACTCGGAAATAGCATCGCGACTCACAGTTATAGTTCTCTAATAATAAATAGTAAAAAGTTAAATACGTGATTACGCAGTTCTATAGCTACGCATTAATATAGTTTAAATACTTCGCTAATATTTATAATTAGAATCCATTATAAACGAGTAAATTTAGTGGTAAGAAATGTCTCCATCCAAAGGCGTATATTACTTAGCGGAATCACCTCCTTAGAATTTTAAGGACGAAGAGTCTTAGATTACGAGACATATAAAATCTGCTTATCTACTTTTCTATTTGCCCTGTTTACTCCATATATCTGCTTTGTATCGTTTCTACTAAATAACTATTGTGGATATAGCTTATCCTTACACAAAACATAAGACAGCAAGTGTTTCAGCTAACGCAAGCTAAGAAGTCCAGAGAAAAGCGTAGAAACGTGATCAATACAACTACGAGATCGACGTCTCTTTAAGACTATAAAATATAAAAAGTAAAATAGAGCGATCGTAATAAGGAGCAATAATACAATCTTAAATCCATCGTAAAATCCAAAAGACTTAAAAGTAGCCTACGTCGAAATAGGACCCAGCGTAAAATAACGTTATTCTTAATGTAAATATTGCGAGAGATTATATTCCGTTACTACCGTAAATATTTTATCCAACGTCGAATATTTTTCTCTATTTATACGTTCGTATCTTCTCTATTAAAACTATATTATCGCTTCCTCAAGGTCTATTAACGACGACTTTACGCTATTTCGTTATTATACTCCTACATTTACTCGTATAGGATCCTATCCTAAGGCCTAAATTATATTTTAATAAAACACCGATACTCTAGTCTTTAAGGGGTTTCGCGTTACTTATATATACTAAGGAAAGAAATCTCGCTAATATAAATTAAGGATTTACCTATTTCCTTTACTTAGCCTTATAAAATCTGGTACTAATACGCAGCCTAAGAGGTATTAGGAGGACCTTAATTTTTACTTACTCGCTGCTTAGAATAAAGGAATAAGTAAGGGGGGCTATTACTGCCATATAATTCGTGCTACTACCGATCTATACTCGTCTTAGTAACGGTTTTATCTTTAGATTTAAGCGTCGCTACTACTCCGTTCTCACCTTTACTATCGAGATAATTACTAAAACTTAATAACTCTAAGATTTCAACTAAGTCGTACCTATTATATCGCTACTCCTCCTATTATATATTACCCTTAATAGGTTCCGAGTAAAGGTTGCTTTACGCTTTACGGCGTCTAAAGAGCAACTCTTATATAGAAAGGAGAGAAGAGTCTAAATCTGTATTACGTTTCGTCGTATCGTTCTAATACTATCGTTAGTACCTAGTCCTAATACTTTAAATATATCTTATATTAATATAATCAGTCACACTTAGTATCTTAATTAAAGTTAGGGATTCTCTATATTTAGTCGGCCGGTTATAGGTAATAGAATCCTCTATAGTTAATTAATTAGCTGGTACGTCTCGAGATAGGTATAAAGCTAAATTTTAGTAGCCAAGAGTTGGTGTAAAAAGGTAGCCGAGGAGTTATTATTAGTAGCGACTACTTATAAAGCCTAATAGAGGTTAGAAACCTCTTACTACTAATAAGGGCTTTATAGCTTAAAAAAGGGGATTCGTCTTCTATATAATAATTATAACTGGAGTAGCAGCTTTCCTATTAAATAAAGCCGCCTAATTAACGTAAGTATAGTGATATATACTAGGGAGGCTGCTCGATTCCGTAAAATATAGACGACTAAGGTCTTATTAGCTAAGTGCCTAACGCTAACGCCTCTCTATTTTAACTCTATACTTATCGTTAGCTATCCTCGATATTCCTAGAAATATTAGCTATATTTTATAGACATAAGGGGCCAAAGCTCTACTATAAGAGACTAATATAAGCGTTAAATATGTTTTCTTTAGCGGCTATATCGTCTTATATAATACGAATATTACACTATACCTAAGTATCACTTAAACTGTCTCCACCATTATATATTCGACCTCCTACTAGTCCTACGTTAGTAATCTATACCTGTACTAGTTAAATATTAAGCTGCTTAGTATAAGGTAGACTCTTAAACCGTCGTTATCTCTGTATAATTTGATGGCTCTAACTAACTTATTACCTCTTACAGCGGCGCTAGTTACTGTAAGGTTATAAGACAGTTACTATTGGTCTCTACCACACCCCATACTGGCTAGTGATGTTTATATAAGGCAGAGGCGACTGGGGTCTTACTTACGAGCCTGTACGTGGAGCTGATCGTAGCTCTTCGATGACAAGCTCGTTAATAGTCATTCTAGATGTCTTAGGGAAGTCTGGCTGTGTCTTACTACCGGACGAAGTCAGTGTCCCGCTGCAGATGTCTTATACCACTAATACTGTATTCGGTCGCTCTCTACACCTCCCATAAGTTGAGCTAACTGCCACCACCTCTGTATATTTAATATCCTGCAGGTCTAACGACAATCTGATACTTAAGTGTCACGCGGCATGGTATAAGGTAGACTACCGCTCTTCGCCCTCTCTATCTAAAGCCGGTGGCCCCAGTAGACTCGTACTTATTGCTTTTTATAAATACTACCGAGGACTAGATTCTATTATTAGTTACCTCGATCGTTATTATAGTTCTATCTTAACTTAATACTCTATATCGTCGATACGGTCTCGTCTTATACCCTCTTTAATAATCTTTATAAGAATAGAGCTTATACCTAGGGCTTTTTATATCTATCTAATTAAATATTATTATCGTTATCGGGACACCTGGACGATATAAGTTATAGTACTTAATCCTAGCGGCTTCAGTAGTAATAAAAGTATTATACGCCTATATATTCTATATCCTACTTATCTTCCCTTTTAAGTTAAAGTTATATCCACTCGATGGCCATTTTCGATTATTAACCTCCGTCTAAAGTATAGCGGATTCGATATATCTTATACACTATTACTATCTCTACCTATATTCGTACATTTAACTTTTTAGCTAATAAGGTTTACCTAGCTTCTAATAGTATAATATAATACGTAACGGCACCTCCACTGTTCTTATCTACTATAATAGATAAATAAGACGATAGTTTAAATAGTTTAAAAGGGCAGTAAATAAGATCGAGAAGGCAGATAAGAGTTAGTAAATAAGAGTAGATCTAAAGTAATATCGTATAGAAATAAGAGGGCACTTAGCTTATTATTAGGTATCTTCTTTACGGCTAAGAAGTTTATTATATAGTAATCTAAGGGATCCTAAAGAATAAGTTAATTAAGATTATAACGAGTAACGACGATATTAGCTCGAACGGTTAGACGAAATTATAGTTTTAGTACTCTATACTTCGATTAAGATCGACTAGGATCTCAACTTAAGAGACGGTGATACTATAGGATATTAGTAGGTTAGCTCTTAATTTATTCTACCTAATAAAACTAATAAACACGACGGTTAGAAGTAGAGTTGATCTATTACTCTATCTATATTATAGACTTAGTATTACCGTGACTACTCTATTAAGGCTTACGAGGTAGAAAAATAAAAATCGTTAGGGGGGCCTTCTAACCCTAATAACTATTAAAGATATTATAATTTTCTGTAGTTAACACCCTCGACTTCGAACGCCTTCTCTAATCTTCTATTATAGTTTTACTACCGGCGTATCCTTACTTTTAGTAGTCAGTATAATACTATATTTCGTGTATTCCTAATTATAAAATTATATAAGATATAACTAATATTAATATTATAGGTAACTAGCGTAGCAATGGTTATAGAAAATAAAAAAAGCGAAGGGTTACGAAAAGTGGTCGACCTAGCTGTACGATAGCTCGCTACTTCTTATAGTATCGAAGTAAAATAATCAGTTTCGACGGAGAAACCACGTTAATAACCTATATAAAGAGAAGGCTAAGATACTTTAGTAGAAGGTAGAGGTTAACTACTAACTAAATTTACTAAGCAAGAGACTAAGTAAATATATTTTAGATTTCGTATTACGATGATTTCTAAGTAAATAACGACTTTAGCCCTCGGCTCTATAACCGTTAAAAGCTTTAACCCCTCTTATACGTACACTTAGTCGTATAGGTTAAGCGACTCGTTAATACGTTAGGGTAAACGTAAGTAGTTAACTTCTAAGGTATACTCGATATGGCGATAGGATAATTCTTCCTCGTCCTTTATAGTAAGAGTATAAGTAATAGATATAACGTTCTTAATCTAATACCGTTAGAATATTTAGCGCCCTAGTATTATCTAGCGGACCTACCTAACGACCATTAATTTTTATATTAGTAAACCGGTCTAAATAATCTATACCGAAGTTAGATAATCTATAGTCCCTATAGACGCTCTTAAGAACGCTAGTAACGACTTCTTTTTTAGCGGCTTTATTAAGATTATAGTATTATATTTATAAGTATATCCAATTAAAAATAGTACTGTTAAAATAATTAATCAGGTTAGTTATTAAGATTAGAATACTATTAAAGTGTTCTAACTTCCGGAGGAAGACGACTATTAGTTAGTTTCGTTTTAGACTTAGTTTAATACGTCTCTAAAGGAAGACATCCGCTTCGTCGATTAGTAAAATAATATTCTACGCGCTCGCTACCCGAAAGATATTAGTAAGTTAAGGATCTAGCTCTACCGTATTTAAGCTTAATTTTCCAGCGAAGACCTAGATCGTTAGCTTTACGTATTAACCATAGTAGGAAGGTTATATACCGAATAGAGTAGTCGCCGGTAGTACTCTAATAACGCCTCGACTATAAGAGTCTTTCCTACGCTTAGCGGTTTACTACCTCCGTCAGCGTATATAGTAAATATAGAGAGTCGAATAATCTCACTAAAGTAATATTCTTATTCTACTTCCTGCGATACTTATACTCGAGCCTAACTATTTTTTATCCTTAAATCGGCGTAAATAACTACGAGTTACGGATCTAATAGTATTCTTTATACTAATAGGAATAGATAAATAGTCGAAAGGCGTAGAAGACGAGTTAATATTATAAATATAGTCTATCGCGTACTTACCTATAGCTAAATTTCAGTATTTAGTAATACACAACTAATATTCGGGTATACTCACCCTAGAATTTATTATTAAGACTAAAGCTAAGTACTATAGGAGGATATAAGATAAGCTTATCGTCTACTAGGTTAACTAAAGTTATATTATACTTTATTACGCGTTATTACATCGTAGTATAGTTAAAGAAAAGGCCTTCTTCCGTTTTCTTAATAGTAATACGCGTATAACTCGGGTTAGTTTTACGAAATTGGTCTATATCGATTATAATATTGGACCGAAATAATATTCGAACTACGCCGTCCCTTATTTATTAAAAAGTAAGTCTATTATATACTCGGTAGTACGATCCTATTAGATTAATAAATTTTCAACTTCGTTTAATAAATAAGTATATAATCTCGTTCGGTATATAATAGTAATAAACGAGATAAACGTTTAGAGTAGTAATCGCTTAAGCTCTACGAAACCGTTTAATAAATAGCTTCTTAGTGACGGTACTAAAGACCTTACTATTAAAATTAAGATACTAGCATTAGAGCTCGAAGTACTCGATACCCTATTCGGTCTTTTTCTTTTCTCCTATATTATACTAAAGATACCTTATTTAATCGCTACTAAGGCACGTTATAATAACGTAGTCGTTAGCTTTAAAAAGCGCCTATAATAGATCGTATATAATCTTACCTTCTTATAAAAGTGGGTCGAGACGTTCCGAAGTAGCTTTTAACCTATCGCTAATAGTCTATATTAATAAGTTAAGCGCTTCTAGACTTATTAGGTTATAGGTCCTATCCCTAGTTATACTAATACGATATTCCTTAAGTTTAAGGAGATACTAAAAGAGTAAGTTTTACTTAAACTAATATATCTTATAAGGGAGTAACCAGAACGTTCTATATATTACTTATCAAAGGTTTATTATCGGTTAAGCTAACTTACTTAATATCCTTTAATACCGCTCTTAAGATATCTTATAAACCTAGTGATTTAATATTAACGTAGGCGATAGGCCGGGAATCTATTTTAATTAGTATCGTTTAGATTATAAGTTAACCTTTTAAGCTTAGAATACTTACGAATACGGATACGAATAACGAAAGTATAGGTATCTAAATCGGTTATTTTAATAACAGCCGGTAAGTCTATAATCTTATATATATATACTATAGAATCCTAACTATATAATAATTAATTCTTTAAAACGAATTTAACAAACGAGGATAACTTATACTTCTTAGATCTCCTTTACCTTAAGTCTAAAGCCTTTAATAGTAGGCTTAGAATCTATTATAGATATAGCTTAAGAGATAGTAGCTCTATTAGTCTCCTTAGACTCCTTAGACTCCTTAGACTCCTTAGACTCTAACGTAATATACTTAATAACATCTTTTAGTAACTAAGTAATCTTAAGATGGATTAATACTAGTAAAGTCGGGCTCCTTAGTAGAATATTTTAACGATAAGAGCTAACGGTGCGAGCTTAAAAGATATCAATACGCTTAAAGGGGGCGATAGCTGACTTTAAATTTAAAGACTGTATAGTTAGACTATTTAGGGGAGTACTCGGGCTGCTAATATGAGCTTAAGCGGTCTTACTATTTTTTAATACTTTGGACGAAGAGGATATAGCTATACTTAGAACGTTACGTAACGACCTTACACCTACGGCTTAGATAAGGTGAGTAGACTATTTAGAGAAGAACGTCTGGCTAGTTTGGGAAGAAGATTACTGGTCTCTTTATACCTCTAGTTGAACGGATTAGGAGGTACGTAGATAGCGTTCGATTAGACTTAATATAAAGTCTTATGAGGAGTTCATAGGCTTCTTTACACCTTATATATATCAATAGAAGTCCTGTAAAGTAAGATATTAGTAGCTACGTATTAAGATACTTTAAAATACTACTATATATATCCTTTCGAGACTGCTAAACCAAAACAATTAGATTATAAACATCCCGGGGTTATATAAGGGAAGCCTCGCCTATAGTAGTTACGAAATCTCTGAGTTAAATACGAATATTAAGGAGTTAAATATATTTTAGGAGCTTAATGGACTAATTGTCTACAGTATAAGCGATTAAGGATATGTAATTAAAGCTTATATAAATAACAGCTCTTAGAAGCTTCTTTAGCTTTCTTTCGTTCTCTACTCTCGCGCTCTATAAGTCTTATATAGTCTAAAAGCATTTTAAGCTTATTAATTAAAGCTATACTTTTTGGTTTTATTAAATCCCCTTTCGCTAAATTATTATACAGCTTAACGATTTCTAAGTACAATATATAGTTTTAAGCTACGCTTATTCGTTAATTATTAGGTATTTAATATACATAGTACGACTAATTATTAGTATACTGTAGCGATAAGCTCTATAACTTCTTAGTATTAAATCTATTCTGTTTATAATACTACGTAAATAGTATATAGTTATTTAAATAATTCGTTAATTATTATAAATCAGAAATAGTTAGCGACTCGAGATTATAAAATTAAGTACTTAGAAGTTATTAATAATAAAACTATATATATTTAAGTTAGCCTATAATAAAATATAGGTATACTATTAGTATTAGTACTATTTAGGAGGATAATATTATAATATTCTACTATTATTTTAACGGTTTTTCGATACTTTTTTAATACTTCTTTAATACTTTATTAATATTATTTTACTATTTTACTAGCGTTCTCTTATTAGCTTTATATTATCTCTAGTTTCTATATCTTATTTATAATTCCTTATTGTTAATAAGGCTTTAGATAAGCTTTATAATACTTTTAAAGTATCTCGTTAACGCGGCCGCGTTAAACCCTACGAAGAGAACTATATCCGCGAAGCTATATCTCTACTTATAAATAGGCCTATAAATATCTCGCTAGGCGTTAAGGCACGATCGACTTACTTAGATTTCTTAAGGAATATTAAAAAATTATCTAGGATACGAATAGTTATTCTTTATACCTTTAGTTTAGGAAAGTCAGTTATTAGATTACTAATAGAAAATGTTTAACTTAAGCTTCTATCTCAGATCAATAATAGACTAAAGAAGTTAAATAATTAGGTCCTTTAGACGCTTACCGAAGGTTATCCTATAAAGTATAAGGGTATAAGTTACTTTAACCTATAGCACTAATTACTATATAGATATTTCTATAACTACCGAATTAATAAGTATAAACTAAAGTATCGGATAGCTTTTATAGGCAAATTCGAAAGCTCTATTATTAGAAAATTAGAAAATATAATAAAGCGAGTTAGATATTCTAATAATCTTCTATAATCTTAGATTTATAGTAACTAAAAATAGCTATACTTTAAAATATTAATAATCCTACTAATTACTATATATCCCTAGAGCTTAAACTCTTTAGCTTACTAAAATTTATTAAACTCTAATTACCGGGCGATTAGGCGTTATATATAATTTATTTATTATCTAGTATCTCTATACTATATATTAAGATTAAAATAGAGCTATTTACTAGTTTTAACGCGAAGATTAAATTCTCTCTTAAATCTAACAAGGTATTAATCCGTTATATTTTAGCTATAAGTAAACCACTTTATTAACGGACTACCTAGAAGCTTATAGCCTTCGTCCTATCGTAGAATAATAAGAATAACTCCTTCGTCTTAGTTCGGACTAGTAATTATATTTATAACTAAATTACTATAAACTCTAACCGCCCTATTATTACTTTTTCTCTGAATTAGTATTATATATATTAATAATTCTATAGCCTAAAAGTTCCTTTTTATTTACTAATCTATATCTAAGGTTATAGTATTACTCTCTAGTATAGACGCTAGTCGTCTAATTATCTTTACTAACTCTTTTTTATTCTTAGAAATATTATCGACTGATAGTGTACGGTCCTTATTACTTATAACCCTTAAGGTAGCCTAATAATACTATTTAAAATAGGAGTTACTAAAGGAGGATTAGAGGCTTAGAGACCTAGGTAAAATTAAAATTGCGGGATTAAAAAGATTCGTAAATTAGTATCGAGGCTGTTCCGGTAGTAATAAACTAATACTAAGATTTAGCTACTACTAATATATCTTACTTCGAAGACTAATATCGAAAAACTTAATCCTTAAATATTTCGAAATTAGCTATTTATTAATATTTAGAGGGGTAAGATTCCTTTAGAAAACTACGTATTTACGTATATTGGGTATCGAGGAGTTCCTTTAAGATAAATATTTATATACTACGTAATTAGAACGTAAATACTAAAATTAGTAAAGTCTATTTTGTAAAGAACGTATTAAAAATTCGATAAATTATTAATAAACTATATTAATAGTTATTTAGTATTCCCCTAATCTAAACTCTAATACTTAAGTAAATATCGGGACCGGGACGAAGTAGTTAAAGCGAACGATAGATTCCGATTAATTAAATTCTTATACCTAATATATAGTCGACTAAGATCGTACTCTACCTTATATTATAAACAAGCTCGAGGTAGGCGGCCCGGGAGGCTACGTAAATACGGAGTTATAGGTAATATAGATGTGACGTGTTCTCGATACTTTACTAATAGCCTCTTAATACATTTCTAATATCTTTCTAACATTCTCCTAACGTTATTTCGCCTATTAAGTGAAATTAATCTTACTCTACTACCTCTTCCTTATCTTTACTAAATACCTTTCGAAAAGGTCAGCTAGCCTGCCTAACTATTTATAATAAGAAATTTTTACTGCGTTAGCGTGCTAGTATTTTTTTTATATATAAATCGACGTTCCTCTACTAGATTTTATTATAACTATCCGGTTAGATTACTGGTCTCCAGCTATTATATTAGCGTCTTTTAAGTGATCGTATATATAAGGTTAAGAATTATAAATAATATTAAGTAATATTAAGGTATATTAAATCTACGATAGTACTAAGTATAAAAGAGATACCTAAGAAATAGGTATATATAAAAGGTTTTCGTATATCTTTAGAGTTAATATTTATATCATTATCGTATATTCTTTTATCTAATTACTTATTATTTTAAGGCTATAGCAGCGCCCCCTCCGCTACGTAGATAATCTTACTTCTTTGTTTTAGGCACTTATATTTACGATAAGGAGAAAGTTAAACTTAGCGGATTAGATACCTTCCACCTTTAAGATCCGTTATTAGTATATAAGTAATACTTATATCTCCAGCACTATTATAACAGCTATTAAAGGCAAACCCGTTATACTTAAATTACTTTAATAATAACCGTTTTAAGGTATATAAACGACCTTAGAACTTTAGCAGCGCTAATTATCTAAGCTTTATTATAGTTAATATAACTCTCCTTACCGTTTTCGAGAACCTAAGGAGGAGACTTTAACGATAGGAAACTAGTAAGATAAGTAGATTACGGAGTAGAAGAAGCTTTAGCTGATATCGTCGATCTAACTATATAGTATACGAAATTAAACTAATATCCGTCCCGGCTTAGGATGATATTATACAAAATATAAAACACCTATAAGACTGTATAGTCCAGATCGTGCTTCGAAGAGGTTTATAGTATATAAAGTCGTCTTATACTAAAGTCGCGCTAATCCTAACTATAAAAAGTTTATGTTTATATAAGATGTAAGAGAGTATATTTATTAGAGTAATAGAGGCGGAAGGACCGACTTATATCGAGTAGCTTATATATATATCTTCCTTTCCGCCTCTTCGCTTACTACTTAATCTTTATATATAGCTCTATATATACCCGCTATAAGGAATTTTAGTTAACTATTTATTTATAATTAGGTAATTTAAGGGAACTCTACTAACTATTATCCGGAGTAAATTTTTTAGGAATAAGCATTTTATTTTATTCTATCTATATCTCTTTCCGCTCAGCTCGCTAATAAGGCTACTATAGTCTAGTATAAAGATCTTATACGAGCGCTTAGACGATTATTTTATCGCTAGTAATATAAATAACTCTTATAATAGTACTCAGATTCTTAGTTACAAATTCTCGTTCCGAATTAGTGGGTGAGCTATTGCCGCTCTAACTCACCCCATTAGATGAGCCGAGGGTGTGATAAAGGTGAGAGCATGTGAAAGTTGGTGGAGCTAAAACGCACCGCCACACCTCTTAACCAATTACGTACCGCTAACGCTAGAGCTTTTTTAGCTGGATCCGCTCCTTATAAGTACCCCAAATAAGCCTCGGATGGTTACGTCAACTGCATTCAACGCATAGAACATTGGATTAGTCGAGTATAATCAATCTCGGATTGATCGGAGAGTGCTTCAAACGTCTTAATGCTCACACTAAAGGATGATTTCAAACCTTGAGCCAGCTCGACAGTTGATTACTATCGAGGTTTGACGTCTTTCACGGCCAACAGTGACACCAAAGGCTAGATCTAATGCCATAGACGACCCTTTGAACAAGGAAAAGCAATACTTGCGCCAACATATCATACCATGGCCACAGTGTAGTTTTAGTCTCAATCACAATGCACATGCTGCATTGAGCATGTATCAATGCTCTAGGACAGCCTCCGAGAGAAGTTTGGCAGGGTCCACCTCCATCACTTTGTTCAAGGACCATCCCCCTCTTAATTGAACGCTGCGATGGAACCAAATTAGTTGAGATAAAGTCACCATCGATCCAAGCATCATTAACCTAGCTGGAAGTATCAAACCTGTTAACATGAGAAGCTGCTTCGTCACCTCCCGAACCAAATGCCAGCTGATTGATGTACAGAGTGCCTGAGATGGATACTGATGTGACCTTGGGAACGAAGCTGGAAGCGAAGAAGGGAATTATCGCCCAATAAAGAACTTGCCCCTGTGGCCCCATTGATCTAGTCTGCTGCAATTGATGTGCCCACACGCCGTAGGCCTTTCTAACCATTGGGAAAGTTTTGCGCTTTGGACCAGGGGACATGGCCACTCGGGGAGAGACAAGCACCACCCAAAGTTGCATACGTTGGCCCACATCTGTCAAGCCGTTAACGAATCGCGTCGCTGCATCCTGTTGTGCTGACTGTTTCTTGCTTCGACCATAATTTGCACCTGAGCTCGGATGTGACAGGCGGCTCCCGAGGCACTAGCAGCATAAAGGAGGCTTGGTTCTGCGAGCGTTCCTCCTCGGTCGTTCGCTCGGTGGAATCACTCTTGCTGCAAAGTATTGGGACTGGTTTTCATGAGCGTGGTGTCGCATAAGGGCTTTTCTCGGAGCCGATTGTCCAGTTCGGTACAGCTGGGTCCTTTGCAGTTTCTCGAACCTGCCTTGCTGCTGCGGAGAGAAGGGCGTCAAACTGCTTAGTGTGGGTAGACTCTCTGTCATCGCCATCTCTGTAAAAGTGGCGGCTCCTGGTCACTGCAAGGTCGTGAGTTAATTGCCACTGGTCTCTACCATACCTTGTGCTGGCTGAGGCTACTGAGGTCTCGCGTACAAGTCTGTGCAGTGGAGCTGACCACAGTCCTCTCGACGATAAGCCGTCATTGGTCATTCTCGATTGTTCTCAGGGAACTCTCGCTATGCCTCGCTACTGGAAGGGGTTGAGTGTCGCACTGCAGATGGGTCTTGCCGCCAATGCAGCATCAGACCGCTTTCCACACCTCGTTCAGGTTGAGCTAGCTGCCACTGCCGCAGCTTAGGCGGTCTCCACCTCTGTGTTATATATCATCCTGTAGGCCTGACAGGCGGATCTGATGCTTGAATGTCACGCTGCATGGTGCAAGGCAGACTATCGCTCATCGCCGCCTCCTGTCCAAAGCCGCTGGCTCAACAGACTCGCGCTCCTTGCTCTTTGCAATGCTACCGAGGGCTAGATTTAGTCATGGGTCCACCTCGATCGTGATCACAGTTCTATCTTTACTCAACACTCCACATCGTCAACACTACCTCCTCTTTTGTCGTCTCTCGTAGTCTTCGTGAGAATTTTCGACGGCTTTCTGTACTTATCCAATCAAACATTACCATCGTTGCTGGCATGCCTGGACGATACTCCCTACAAGTCATAGTGTCTGGCTCTACCAGCGTCAGCAGACATGGAAGTGTTCTCCGCCTGTGTATTTTACATCCTGCTCATATTCTCTCCGGAGCTAGGACTGTGCCAACTGCTGTCCAAACTGTGCAGTGGGTCTCAAGCACCATCACCATCTCTGCCTGCATTCGCGCGGGGCATAACATCTTGCCAAAACAGCACAGACGACGACATCGACAATCTTAGGTTCCATCATGCTTCACAGCCATCGGTCATTGTGTCCCTCACTCTGGTCGGTCACAGAAAGGGACTTTGCTGCTTTGTTTACGACAAAGCATTGGATAGCCGTAACCTGGAGTTATGTTTGTTTACCGAAACTGATGTTCGGGAGTTGCTTTGCTCTCGGAGGTAGCACGTGGAACGTGGGCTGGCTATAGATATTTGTAAGTATATCTTGCTGAATGTTAGTGCAATGCAAGTATGCAGATGATCGTTATGTTCTCTAGAATTAGAAGGGGTTCGGTGGGAATGTTGGCAGCAAGGCGCATGCTACAAAAGTCCTCAGCCTCGTCACGTGAACAAACATTCTCAGCCTTGAAACAAATCGCTGAGCAAAGTCTAGTTACTAATTAACCCGGAAACTCAGAGTGTTTTCCTTAACTTCACTAGGGGGTTAGTCTGCTGCAGACCTCCACTCTACATATCGACCTGCCCACACCACCCTTCCTTCCTTCTCTCCATTGGCTTATCTGAGTAGGCTTTCTCCTTAAGACCACTTGAAGCAGGGCGTCGACGAATGTGCAAGAGGTCAGAGCCTGGTGATTTGAGATTCACACGCTTAACAACTTCTTACCTAGTCTTCGAATTGTAGCTAAAGAGATGACGAGAAGTGCGTCAGAGCTGATGCTGATAGTCCTCGATCAAGCTGCGTTGGAATACAAATTGAGTTATTTACCAGTACAGATGGTCTAACACCTTCTCACTCGCCAATTCAACAACTCATCCTTATTTTTAAGTACTTCCGTTGATAGTCGCCTTCAGTCGCTACGTCTTCTTAGTGTCCTGAGCAGGCACCGTCTTTTGTGTCAGTATCTTTATGAGTTCTGTGTGCTGCTCTGTGGCTTCCTTCTGCTGCTGTTGTAGTTGAACCATCAATTTGTCTTCTCGCTCTTTCGCCTCCTTCTGTAGCTTGTCTTCTCGCTCTTTCGCCTCCTTCTGTAGCTTGTCTTCTCGCTCTTTCGCCTCCTTCTGTAGCTTGTCTTCTCGCTCTTTCGCCTCCTTCTGTAGCTGTCTGGACGTCTCCTGCAGTTGTTCTAACTGAGCCAATAGTTTATCTTCTCGCTCTTTCGCCTCTTGCTGCTGCTGCTTGGATGTTTTCTGCAGTTGTTCAAACTGCGCTGTAATCTCCCTGCGCTGCTGCTCCACTTGCTGTGATAATGTCGCCGAATTGTGTCGTTGAGGGGGTCCGGGCTTTATAAATACAGAGCCCGAGTTCAGCGTGACCGGTGTTAGAGGCGTAGTATTGTCTCCCGACGTGGAGGGAGTCTGGGACGGTGTTCGCGTATTAGCAGCTGGGGAGAGAGGATCCCGTAGACGACCGATGGCCTCTTTAAGGCGTTTTAGGTGAGTTGGAGCGAATATTGTAAACAAATTCCACACAAATCTGTATGCCGTCTCTCTCTCCTGAGCGTTGTTGTCGGCGTAGGAAAAGGCCCGAATGGCTGTACGATGGTACGTGGTCATGTCACCATCAACTTCAGGATAGTGACCGTAAATGCGTACCCACCCGTCATCGTGGGAGATGGAAAACCCCAAGGCCTTACGATGAATCTTCGTAACCTCACCGGCCTGGCGATATAGTTCGACCACGGCACGTAGGGCAATAGTCATACTATTGGTGTTGGCGCGGTCGGCAACGTCGAGCGCTTCCTTACCACACTTTACCTCAGCTGTAAAGAAGGGGAACAGCATTCCGTGGCAGGCAACAAACGGAGATGCCGTCTCCGGGATCAGTTGCAGTTTCCGACGTTCGGTCTGGGTGAAGGCCGCTCGCGAGAAGGCCACCGTGCGATCTGGTTGGGGTAGCTTCTTGTAGAACACGAAATTGTCCAGCCACCGGTCATTGTGCCCTTCGACAAGGTCTTTGATCTTATCAGGATACCGTAGTGCTAGAATCTCCGCCGGAGGAACTAGGTGTGGATGAAGCTCGATACACACCCGCAGTTCTGACCGTTCCTGGAGCAGTTCTCGTAGCTGACAGAAATGCTCGGGCTCCAACTTAGGATCATGCGGCAGCGGTGTGTTTTTCAATGTTTCAAAGAGTACACGCTCATCTGGCGACAGCTTGTGCTCCGCCTCTCGCATGAAGCTCCCCTTACTCTCCATCACCAACGAATATCGGGGATTTTTGTACATCGAGTTCTTCAACTCACGCGACATGGTGGTGTTGGTCTCTCCATCCGATGGCAGTGAGTGTTCGCTGGCGCTCGAATTAGAGCGTGCCCGCTTCGATGAAGGTGCTCTCGACATAGCGTCCAGGCCTAACACGCCTTCAAATTGCTCTAGCGAATCTTCAAATTCCCTCGGCAGTTTCAAGATCCAATCGTGCACGGGACTCGACGAGGCTTGAGATCTCGTTTTCGGTCTCTTTCTTCTCCGTAGTGTTTCTGATTCGGCCTCAGGATCAGCGCTATCACGTTGTCGCTTTCGTGGATGAGGGGATTTGTTCAGCTCATGCGCGTCGCAGATTGGTGAGTAGGAGTGATGATGCTGTGGTTGCGAAGAGGTGCGACGGAATTTGTGAGGACGCTTAGAACCATCACCGTCACCGTCTGATCGGGGTCGTTTCCCTGCAACATATCAGCAACTGTAAATCTGGAGGACTGGCGACACCAACTGCTTTGTTGTGATACTGATACACTGCTGGAACTCGACATCAGTCACACGAGAGCGCATGCTCTCTTACCACAGACTGTCTCGTGGGGTATTGCGATTGTTCAAATACTTTTTGTGATGAAGCATGTGCAAGTGAGGAGGGCAATTCAGTGAACGAGTCTTTAGCGCCGAGCGATGACGGCGTGTGGTGATAGTCTGCCACCAGCAGCCATTGGCCGGCAAATGCGGACTCTGTTGCGCGCGGGACTAACACCACGATAGCGAGAAGTTGCGCTAACACTGTCAACCGCATCCTTAGTTCCGTTCATTTGATGTTGCATCCTAAGCTATTTCCCACATAACCACCTTAATCCCACTATCATTGTGAGGCACAATTTGAACTCTCAATTGGTGTAACGGACAATTATGTGAAGACAAGCTTGTCATTACTCGTCGAGGATCCTTCACATTTTGTTACATAACGAACCCTCTTTGCCCCTGATCAAGATACAACATAACGAATGATAATGCCCTCCGTAGTCTGCATGTTATAACCTCACATCTGCCGACTCATCTACTACCTTTCTAAACGCTTGTCTTTATCTATCCATAGTGGTGGATAAGGACTGTGGAGGTGCCGACGTTGTTGATGCTATTAGAAGGGAGGTAAGTATGACTTAGCGGAAGTATCATCCAAGCCTAACAACGATGGTGATTTTTGATTGGAAAGGTACAGAATGCCCACGGCACAAACCCTGTTCTCATGAAGACCACAGAGAACGCACACAGCGAAATCTGTGTCGACATTGTGGAGTGTTCAGTTGAGACAGACATTGTAACGACGGATTGAGGTGATCAATGACAAAGTCAAGCCCTCGCTAGCATTGCGCAGGGCAGGAAGCGCGAGTCTGTAGGGGCCATTGCTCTGAACAGAAATGGTAACTAGCAGCAGTCTGCCTTGCACCTATGCAGCTTGACACCCAAGCATCAGACCTACCATTGGACCTGCAGGACGACAAGTGCACAGAGGTGGAGTTCAACCTGAAGGAGGTGTGGAGAGCGAATGGCACGAAACAACGGCAGCGGAACACGTTGACAGGCTTACTGTCGAGAGGGCTGCGGCCAGCTGGACTACACATATTTGTAAGCCTGACCTCAGTCGCCTCTACCTTTGTGCATGCATCATCGAGCCAGCTGGAGCCTGGTAGAGGCCAATGGTATCCCATGTTGGGATACAGAGGCCACAGCGCTCGGCCCTTAGCCGCGCTATTGAGGAACTAAAACACTCGAAAAAGAAAAAACCCCCCCGAGCACAAGCTTATCACTGCAAGCCGCTGATTGTACGTTGTATTGCCGAGTTACTCTGACTAATGAGCATGAGCTCAAGATTGCTCATTGGAACGTTTGCTAAGCCTCCTCTTCTGTTTCTATTTGCTCTGGCAAGATGACACGATCGTACGCTTCTTTCGATGCTACCAACTTGAGGTTCTTATATGCGCTTCCGCATGTTGCACAAATCAAGCTATTTACAAACCGGATTAGCACGAATTCGGCATAAAGACATGATCAGTTACCAATAAATTTCTTCAGTGTACGATCTGGAAGCACATTCCGTAAGTGCGCCGCATTTCGTGCAATATTGCCGCTCGGGCACACAAACTCGATGGCAGAACACCTGACCACTGATCCATGGACTGTCTCCGAGATCTATTCTCTCGCCGCACACGCAGGTTTCGTTAGTAGCGAAGATTGATTGGTCGGGCAGACGAGGAGGATCTGTAAGCCTAGGCGTACGACGATGAGAGTATGGACTTGCCATATTGGTGACGGAGAAGAAGAGAAAGTGAAGAAGAGAGTCACGGAATGAAATGAAACGAAACGAAATGAAATAAGTACAAATCAAGTTCGGTCTCCACAAGAGAGCGATGCATCAATTGCATACCACGCTAGAGCAAGCACAAACCACCTCATCCAGTTCGACTAGTGAATTCGTTTCTGGTGGATGTCGTACTTGAGGTACGTACTCAATCGAGCATCCAAAACACACAAATGAATCACTTACTTCGCTATCCTCTTTTCTACTACCTTGTCCTTGTGATCTACAGCTTGGATATGAGTGTTTTCGATCGCGTTCGCGCTGGTGCTGATTCGCTTACATTAAACCAGTATTTCGGACTAGAATAACGATGTAGCGATAGAGTGCAAGAAACGAGCTTTCAGGACTATCAAACCCTTTAACGGTCATCATTGATGAAATTTGAAGTGGGAAAGCATGCTATATTGCGGCTACATTTCTCTTTCGTGCCCACCATCTTTCCACTGCAACAGCAAGCACAACCTTAGGCTTCGTCATACTTTCCTGCATGTAAGTCGAGAACACCACCTTGTGAGCCGCGTATCGCTAATTCAGCTCATTGTCTAGCCCCTGCTATTTTCCACGGCAAGGCATATTCTGAACCCCGCTACAGGGGCGATAAGGGTCGTCGTTGGCCAGGTCTTAGATGACTATTGAACAACGCTGATGGAGGCAGGGTCGATTGTACCTAGAACATCAACCATGAAGCAAAAGGTAGTTCCAGCGTCAGGATACATAAAGACGCATATCGTCCTGTCTAGCATCTCGACACAAGTCTCTCGGTCATGCTAATGATGGCTCGTACCAAGCAAACAGTCAGTCATAGTCCTACTACGGGGAAGGACAGATACTGATTGTAGTTACAGGCACGCAAGAGCGTTGGTGGCAAGCAGCCTCGTTTCCCTCTTAACAGAAAACCTCAAACTCTTTCTCGCAAGCCTAAGTCAGGAAAGATTACAGGTAAGGGACATTGCAGTTTTCTTTACACGTCATCTAATTCGAGATAGGAGTTGTAAAAAGGCCGAGAAGATACAAGCCTGGGGTTGTTGCCCTTCGAGAGATCCGACGTTACCAGGTACGTCATTAGCAATACTCCCTTTTGGCTTTTTGTGAGTTTCCAGATCAGTTTATGCCAACACTAATGTGAGCATGTAGCATTCGACTGAGCTCCTTATCCATAAGTTGCCGTTTCAACGACTGGTTCGTGAGATAGCGCAAGACTTCAAAGCGGACATCCGCTTTCAGTCTTCAGCCATGGGGGCGCTACAGGAGGCTGTTGAGGCATATTTGACTAAATTGTTCGAAGTCACACAAATGTGTGCGATCCACGCCAAACGAATCACCATTCAGATTAAGGATATACAGCTCGCCCGCCGAATTCGTGGCGAACGAAATTGAGATACTGTTGGGTCAGTGAGAGAAGATAGACTCTTAGATAGACTCCTCGAAGTAAAATCATATCGTTACCTTTACCCTATCTCTTATACATTGCATTTCTGAGATTAAGGTGTGCTGCGGTCCATCTGGTAATTAACCAGTGCTCCTCGCTGCTCTGGACATTGTCTACTGGTTAGGCTTCTGCTATTGTACTTCGTGGACTATTATCCACGTAGCCGGCCAGTCGATGTCTCGCGCGCTAGCATGCTGTTTTGGCATCTTCTTCGGATGCGATAGAGGCCCAAATCTGATTGAGGGTTGCATCCAATTATGTGCAGAACCAGCGTCACCCTCAATGAACACAGAAAATCGTGAAGACTGGATGGATCAGCTTCACCATATCCTAATTTTACTGAATACAATCAAGTTCGACTTGGGCATCACGACAACTAGACGGGAAGCTGTGAGAACTGACAATTAGGTTGAGACACTACAAAGGTACAGTGAAAGACAGCTGGTACTTAAGTCGTGCAAACAGCGCAAATGTGAAGTGCATTCTTTAGTTTCGTGATCAAGGAATGCTTTGACTGACTTGGTAGAAGTGGTGGAGAAAACAAGCACGAACCCACTTCGACCACTTAGTACGTGATTGTAAAAGGAAAAGCTGCTATCGATGAAACAACCACGACTGGACAGATACTAGAGACTGGCATAAGAGGAGGCAGTATCGACGATGTGGAGTGTTGAGTTGAGACAGAACTGTGATGATGATCGAGGTGACCAATGATAAAATCAAGCCCTCAGTGGTAATGCAAAGAGCAAGAAGCGCGAGTCTGTTGGGGGCAACGGCTTTGGACAAGAGGTACCGACGGGCGATAGTCTGCTTTGCACCATGCACCGTGACACCCAAGATCCGCTTGTCAGGCCTGCAGGATGTTAAGTACAAAGGTGAAGACCGCTTCAGCTGCGGCAGTGGCAGCTAGCTTAACCTGAAGGGGTTTGGGCAGCGCTTTGATGCTGATTGGCGTCAAGAGATATCTGCAGCGGGACACTGACTTTTTTTGGCACCGAGACATGGTGAGAGTTCCCCGAGACATCGAGAATGATCAATGACAAGCTTATCTTTAAGAGAGCTGCAGTCAGCTCCACGAACAGACCTGTAAGCAAGACCTCAGTCGCCTATGCCTTGTGCACCACCGAGTCAGCATGGGGTTGGTAGAGACCAGTGGCAATTGTCTTACAATCATGCAGCTGCTGACGGCACTGCAAGAGGCGTGGGTCAAGTGGAGCCGCCACCTTATACAGAGATTGAAGACGATTGAGAGTCTGCCTTACACCAAGCAGCTTGACGCCGCTGTAGAAAGTATCTTTCACTCTCACGATAGTTCCTTACAGTGGGGCTTTGGCCCCCTTATGGCATCGATACAGTCGCGTACCGCAGCATCCTAAAACAGATACCATCCATGCAGAATGACCTATCTCTGATCCTACAATTCGAATCCTTCCCCACCAGCAGAACGACCGATAGGACGAGAAACCATCGTGAGAAGAGTATATCGTAGACAGTGGGACTCGATTGGCAATGTCCGTACCTGGACTTGCAAGCTTTCTTGTCGTACACATGTAAAGGAGTGGAGTATGCTTAGCTACAGACGACCAAACAATTCCTCTAGCCACTGGCTCTGGCGGCCACTGGAACACAATTCCTAGTAGATCCTTAGCCTCAAACAGTCGTAAGCTGCTGCTTAGCAAAGAGTGCTCTGACCAGGCTGTTCCAAGGCCGTGAAGGAGTTTTACTTTAACACAGCTGCCAAAATGGTATAAAGTACCAAAGGAGGTCTTTTACATTCTGGACATCTACACCTTCTACAGTACAAATCCACGGTCTTCCAGACAACGTTACGCAACTCCATTATGGACATCGGTATGGCCAACCCAAGCTAATCCCTTATCCTTGAACGCACACTAATCTAACTAGATCCTCGCTTGGCCCGAATACTCTTGCTGATTACAGCTGCTCAGAAGTTTCTTCGGATTCTTATTTGGATCTGCTTTGTCCTCGCAATACTTTGCTACCTCATAGTACTCTGCATTGACGTTAGAAAAGAGCCAATCTTAAGGTTGCCTTGGTTTACATAATTTGCAGCAGCTTGTCAGTGTTGTTGCGTTGGGGAAATCATAATATTCATAAGGAGAGCCTTGTTCGTGAAGGGGAGTAGGATAAAAAAAGAATAAGTAGAGGGCCGTTTTTCTCACGCACAGGTGCCTGGAGCAGAGTATACCCAAGCACGACCTATTTATTCTCGAAAAGAAACCGTTTTATTCTCACTCTGTCTGATCACATATCCTGGTTTTTAATGATGGCAACCTTTTGGTGTTGGAATCTTTAGATTTCGTGCCCTTAAACCACAATGCTCTCTCAATCTCCTTTCTTTCTCCAGAATCAGACCCGCTGAAACTGATCTAATGTTATGTACCAGTCTAGAACTTCATCTCACCAGCTCCAGTCTGCGAATTGGAGCTTCAGTTAATATGCGTCTGACATAACAATAGTACGGTCGCCTCTTATGTCTCGATATTTTAGTCGCTTCGACGGCTTGCCGTCAACGTCTGCTAAGCGTCGTTTAGGCTGAGTAGCCGAGGGTGATAGCTTAAGCCGTTTCGACGATTCACTCCCTCGATCTTCTGGATGTCGTTTCAACTGGGTAGGGGGAGGTGATAGCTTAAGCCGCTTCGATGGCTGGATCTTGCTTTCTTCGAAATGTCGTTTTGACTGAACCGCAGAGTGTGATTCTTGGAGCCGTTTTGGTGGGGCATTTCGGTCATTAGATGCTCGTCGCTTTACTCCAGAACGGGTCTGAAGCTGCTCTCGTTGTGGCTGAGGGGAAACAGATGCCTGCTTCTGTTTCTTCCGGGTGACTGTTTCCCATAAATAACGAAAAAAATGTTGCATTACTTAAATCAAATGTGGTTTTCTCTCTCAACCAGAGAAGTCAAAGAAGCTAAAATTGTACTCTGGAAGCAGTTTATATCACTCCTTTGGTTTTGGTCTAAGACAGCGCCCTCTACTTTCGGTGGTACTACAAAAGTAGTGGCGAAGTGACACCATTGGCACCAGTTGCGGAACCGAAATATATTATGGTTCAGTCGATGACTATTATGGGGGTAGAAAGACACCTCGATATTAATCTTTCCATATTTCAATGCTTTAAGATGTGCTTTCAGTCCTAGCTAAGCCTGTATTGAACCTAAAGAAAACACCAAATAATATGCTATTGTGGTCTTCCCAACTGACGTGATATTAGAGGCGTCCAACACGAATTTTATCCATATCTCCTCTAATCCTAATCAGTTCAAAAGTACTAGGTACAGATTCGAAGCTCATAAACTTTGCCCCTTACCCCATGGATTGTATTGAATCCCAGGCCACAATATTTTCCCTTGTTGATACAAACAGTCCATCCGTAGTCTGTAACCTCTTCAAGCGGCATATCTACTGCTCACTAATAGAGCAGCTGCATTTGACCCATGAAGGAAAGACGTAAGTCTCGATCGCACTTTGGACCCCAACGATATTCACCTGTTTGGTTACGTTCGTTATTGTAGTATAGATGTTCCAAAGGTATACATGTTCCTTCCCGCTCCAGATCCTTCGTTAGTGCACATATACGTGTTTGGATAAACACCTTCTCAACGTCTGTAGAGACTATATCACAAGAAAGAGCTGGCCAAGGGAAATTCCCGTCTTCCAGGTAGCGAACCTTTTTAGCCGGGGAAAAATTAGCCCTAGGCTGGTCGGGGGAAACATGACCTCGTTTGAGGGTGTAGATATCGTATCTCTCGTTCACATCTTCTGATACAAGGGTTTTTTCGTCGTCTTGAGCTTGTGAGAAGCCTGTGTAAATTGCAACCATTGTTTCGAGCTCGTGCATTCGGTCGGTAAAAACACCGAAAGGATTGCTCGCGCGTTCGTTCATGTCCTTCGCACGAGCACATTCGAGAAAGTGTTTGAGTGCCGGAAGTTGTGAACTTTGTAGGGTCTCTGATGCTATCGGGCAGTGGACCAGCTCAAGTATCTCTAGCTTCTCTAGGTGCAATGGTGTTAACTGGTGGAGAGAACCAAATAAGTATAGATGCCGTAGATTGCTACAGGAATTAACAAATAATGGGTTGGGTGTGGCACGAACAAGACTTAAGACCTTGACTGATGACGGTTGTCCCACATAAGAGAAGCCCGTCCCTAGGTCGTACTGTTCTTGCGACAAGCAAAGGCATTCTAAAGATGGAAGGCTGTCGAAGTCAAGAAGCGGATATGTCGGATCGAACCCATCTTGAGAGACGATGTGGAGGTGCGTAAGGCGAGCCAAGTTTCGAACAGGTAAAGCTGAGTTGCTGTCTCTTACTACTTGTTGGGGCACACGCTGGACAATTGTGAGCTTGGTAATTGGTAATTCGTTGAGCTCCGGAAAGTCCAAGGTAGATGTGATCTGAAGTTCAGTGAGGTTTGGAAAATTCTTTAAGTAACCAGGGGGAAGCTGAATTAAGTCGAGATCAAGCCTACTGAGGTCAGTGTGAGGCCGCTCCAAACAGGGATGCACAATGAATTACCGAAGACGTTTCAACCCTCTTATATCCGTCATCAGACTGAAGGCCTGTGAACAAGCAACTGGGTCAAAGTTATACTGGTTGTTGGTGCCCCATGCCTGCTTCGGGTAAGGAAGAACATGAAGCTCTCGAATACGTGGAGCTCTGAACCCGTTCTTGAGGGCTCTTAGTGTCACTTCCTCTGCTTGTTCGACGTGTTTCATCAGCTCCGAATCGGTATGCTGTGTTGGTAACCGGATTGTGGTTGGAGGGGGTATTGGTAAGAGCCGTGGTCGTTGCCTCCGGTCGTCGCCAAGCGCAAATAGCTGACGGCAGGTCTGCCACAAAGATGGAATACTAAGCAAGATTTTGGGTGCCATTGTTCCGGACTAGGTGCTCGCTTCGGTCTGGAGGAAGGCTCCGGCTTGCCAAGTTCAAGGTTGCTGGATACTATTTTAAAGTACATGAAGTTATGTTAAATGCATTCTTGTTGGCACTTGTTACTTGGTATTACCCTGACACTTGAAGCTTCCACTGCTACCCACTCATTACCATGGTCCATCTTCCTGCCACTAGATGTCGTGGTCACAACAGCCACCTTTTTTCGCTGCCTCTGCATGAGGCTCCACTCTTTATTTTCTTCACCCTCAGATGTGATTACGGACAGGAGAACAGTCTCCTATGTCTGGGAGAAGTGAAATTGATCTGGTCTAGGGATTTTTCCAATTCGACATCTGAGTTTTCCAAGCCGCGCTTAGAAAAACTCCATTGGCTTGGCACAACTGCTTACTTACTCCTGCCTCAAAGATCAGCAATCTCATCGGCACAGTTTATGTGCAATGACCTCAGACTATTTAGAGATTGTCAATATCGAATAAAGAAAGAAAATATATCAAAGTTTTATAATTCTCTATTGAGTATACGTCGCTTGTCGTCAACCATTCGCGACATATTCCGTGGTTAGTAGAAGAAAACACCAAAACGACTGAACTCGAGGACCAATTTCTAACATAGAATCTGACTGCTACAAACAAGAGTAAGCTCTTAGTTTTGTCTCGTAACCAATCCCATGGCTGGCTATGTCATCATCTGACATAGTCAAGAAAGAAAACCTCGGATAGCAAAAGTTTGTGCGAGAGGACTGTAATGGTTTCCATAACGCCCAAATGCGATGAAAAATTCTAAATCATGACCTGATCTTAGACACATAACTGATCACTAAAGATGAAGCTTTCGTTTGACAGATTCAGCCTAGTAACGTTGTCCGGTCGAGAAATGACAGACGCAGACAGTGGTCTGGATCTCTCTTCCAGAGGAATTCATCCTCGTGAGCAGCCTGTACATAGAGCCCCTTTACAGGCACCCAGCTCATACTTCGCGTCTGAATAAACACTTCATCACGGTCGGTGTCAAGCAGAAGTTTTCGGATTATCGGCAGGTCCAAGCCGCAATAGTGGAAAACTGTGCCCCACCGACGAGCAGTTGAGCCCCAAAAAGGACATCCTGGCCCCACTCGGTTAGAAAAAACAAAAGCCCTCTTAAGGGCGTACCGTTCGAACATAAGATCCAACTGATCAGCCAAATAGCCGTCTTTTATACTCGCACTTTGAAGGCCCCCACAACGTACGATCCCCACAGTTTCTAGTTGTTTTATCTGACTCCCAAGACATTTAAATGGGTCATCAAGACGAAAGAAGCTCTCGGGGTAGTATTCGAAGTAGTGCTTAAGCGACGGTAGGTCTCCAGGTCGAAAGGGATTGAATCTACAATTGTTCAATTCAAGCACTTCTAGACGTTCAAGACGTACACGAGGCAGTCGCTCCGGAGGCATAGCCACGTGAAGGTGCTTTAGATTTTTGCACCTACTAAAGAAGGACGCGTCGACCGAGACTGAGTGTAGACTTAAGGTTTGTAAAAGTGATGGCGACCCTGAAATTGAGAAACCATGTTCGTCGGGTAACTTCTGGCTTAACCCGAGATGCCGTAGAGCTGGTAGGCTACTAAAATCAATGAGTGGGGTATCAGAGCCGAGTGAACCGTATGAGGCGATATAAAGATGCGTTAAATGGGGTAGACGTGATATCGTAGAGATGCTCTTCGAGCTATATCTCCGCTGAATAATCGTAAGTTTCGTAATTGGTAGCTGGTGCAGTTCCTGAATCGCCAGAGCGGGAGTTATTTGCAATTCGCGAAGCCTAGGAAAGTTCTTGAGGTACCCGGGTGGGAAGACTACGTCATCGAGGTCAAGCCTATCAGATTAGCGGAGAATGACTGTTTGTTGGCACTTCACAATACCGGAGGCGTCGCACGTTCTTCATTGTTCTCATGAGGTACATTGCTTCGATGAAATCATCATCATCAACATTGGATCTGTGAATGAAAAATGGCCGATCGCATCGAGTATTGCTTGTGCACTGAGGGTATGGAATCACGTGAAATTCCTTCACTTCTGCAGCTTTGCGACGAGACTTAAGCTGATGGAGTGCATCACGTCGAGCTCCCGCTGCGTATTTTTCGAATTGACGGTGTCCGGCTTGTCCCGACACTGTAGTTTTAGGTGATAAAGTGATAGGCAAGACGTATGCTCTCCCATGTCGATGTTCTCTGAAAGGCAGAAGATGACGACTTGCCTGTCCAGCGGCCACAATCCACCTTATAGGAAGCTATCTAGCGTTATTTTTGACTCACCGACCGCGTATAATAACAGCTTCTTACATAGTCGATGATGTTATGGAGAATATCGTTTGGTAGGTTGACGAGATTGTTTGCACGCGTTAGCATGTTAGGGTCTTTTGTGGAAACACTGCCCATTTTGCAGGTCCTATCGTTGGAAGAACAAAATCTACCCGAGATACTTTCCAGCCTGGCTATATGGCGAGTGCTGACATTATATGATAGGTTCGCCTTTTGTGGTATTATCTAAATTTTTACCCAGAGTGCCACACTAAACAGGAGCAAAAGTGGTAGCCGACGGAGAGTTCGTGGCGAAACCGACTATGGCACTGAATTCGGTGGTTGACTAAAGACGAGTGATTTACTGGGCTTCGTCAATGGCATTCCATGACACAGTCAGCTGGGACATGCTGTGAATCGAAGACTTGTACCTTCTGTCACTGGTAAACATTACAGAGAATCTTTTTGACCTTCACCAACTAAGATTTGAAAAACTCAAGCCAGTGAGTGCCGCTTATCAATCTGTTTGTCGTTGCTGACCTGTGCCTCAAGCTCAATCATCCACCTGTCCGATTCGTACTTGCATCGCCTTTGACAGCAGCACGGTCTTGCGTTCGGTCAATCTTTAACGAGCAATGGGTCGTTCAACCGGCGCCCTGGCACAGTTGGTGGTCGCCATACTCACGGTTGCCGAATATGCTTTAGCCACCAATACCTCGACTATGGCATATTGGTTAAACCCGCGTGCCGCGATCATACAAAATACTACTGTTATTGAAGGAGGCACTCTCTTCACAGCAAACTATTCAAACGGAGGGTGGGGCACTACGACGTCGTATGGCAGTCCATATGGTCGGCTGTTCTACATGAGTTTGTGTTCATCGTTCAATACCTCAACTGATGCTGTTGATGCCCTGCTTCAAGTGAAGCCGGAATCCAGTAGCTCCGTTCCTTTCTGGACTGGCGGTGCTCTGTTTGCAACGGACTATGAATGGTACACTTACGGGTATGTGCAATGGATGGTGAAGTCCTTGTTATTTATTAACGACGCCAGTGGCCTTCCCTCACCCAGGCGGAAGCCTACTGACATCAATGTAATACAAGGAACCTTGTTTCAGCAAAGCGCCGCACAATCGGTCTGGGCACCGACAGTCGATAGCAACTACTCACCTGACAAGTCCGCAAATGTCTCTAACTATATCGCTCTTGGAGGGTGGGCAAATGCTCCAAGTGAGAAACTTGGCTTCTGGTTTAGCGGTCTACAAGCCGCCAATGGCGGTGTTATTGACACGCTAGCGTATCCCAACAAGTCAGACCAAGCAAACACCACAGCAAGAAGCTTTATCAAGGTTGATATGTCGTCACCCGGTGAGGCACTGTGGCAGAACCTTACCTGGCCTGACTGGCTACAACCTCGAGCTGAGGGCGGCCTCGTCTGGTTGCCCTACGGCGATCAAGGGATTCTCCTTGCCTTTGGCGGTGTAGACTTACCTGGTGACCAAGCCTCGAGTGGTCTTAACTTAAACACGACTGCTAAAGTAGTGATGAATGATTACATGACCAACATCGCCGTCTACGATATTGCGAGGGACACTTGGGCTCTGCAGCTGACACAGGAGACGATGTCTCCCCCGCAAATGGCTCAGTTCTGTACCGTCACAGCTTCGGCAGCAGACAACAGCTCGTATTTCGTCTACGTCTATGGCGGTTACGACGGAACATGGGGCCATAACCCAGCTGCATACGACTCAATCTGGGTGCTCTCGGTTCCTGCGTTCCAGTGGACCAAGATAACTGATGGCACTCCCGCTCACCGACGATCTCGCCATGCTTGCGTCCTTCCCAACCCCACCCAAATGCTTTCGATTGGCGGTGGGACCGACCGCGCCAACCTGGTTAATCCTGACTGGTTGGATGTATACGATCTGAACGCACAAGCTTGGACACACTTCTACAATTCTAGCTCCACCGACCTGTACAAAGTGCCATCAGCTATCACGACGCAACTCGGGCAGGGTAGTGCAAACGGTGGCTTCACTATCCCTTCAGGTTTGAACGGCACGGTCACTGCCATGCTGGAGACAAGGTATCAAAAGCAAATTACCGGATACTTTCCGTACGACTACTGCACGTAAGCTTGCTTGAAATAAGCATATCACTTGAGACATGGCCAGTCAGATTGTCTTACGGACTGTGAACCGCCACCGGACCAAAGTCTGCTGATCCATCATTTCTAAGGATGTGACCAGTATTGGTCTGTTGGCATCAGAGTTGTTTCGATTCCTTCGTGCACTTGCCCTACACCTTGCCCAAGTGTCAGTGTAGACTGAACGAAATCTATGTCTTAGGCGTTTTTCTCCATAGTGAACCACTAGTGAAAAGCATTTGATAAATATGAAGCTGCAAAAGACTTTTTGTGTTTGGAGATGGAGCCGCACTCGCTGGTCGAATAAGATAGGTTGCATTTGTTTCTGGTGTACGTCCTGTTTCGTGGGCAGTATTCGCAAACAGTATTCGAGAAATGCGCTGAGAAAATAGAAACCGTAAACGGATTTGCAGTAATCACGATTGGCTGAATGGATATTGGTGAATAAAGTGGATACACCACTGTATAGATAGCAGATCCTTTACCATTCGCGGTAAGGCCCACAAGAAATTCTGGAGCGTACATCCTTGACCGCCCTAATGGTATAACAGGTCTTTGACGTTGCACTGCTCGAAGTTCAGCCGAAAGTACTAACCTATTGCTTTCAAAATTGATTGATGGAGGTCTTTCGGCCGGAAGCTAATCCTATTGGCCTCTGGATATGACTTGACTCCCTTTCCAGTGGAGATTCCTCATTGCCTCCAACACTTTTTGTCGGATGTTCAGTCTTATAATATTATTGATGTTATCACTCGCATGTAGATACTATTGGATGTGACTTTACTTCAGAAAGAGTGGCCTTCTTAATATCTGGTTGCGTAGCTTTGTATCTTTTTACAGAGCTACAAACAAAAAATATGGCTGTAAGACGATCGACTGTGATATCCTTACGAGATCATTGGGGGCAAATTCTGCACCAAATGGAAATGCGCGGATGCCACTACTGATGGACTAGCTTGCAGCAATAGGCTGTGCCACAATGCAGCATTGAATAGTGTTCAATATCACAACGGCAGGACTCCATCTCCACTACTTACGCTGACCAAAAGCTGGATGCAAAGTGCCGCTTTTCAACCTCAATTGATTGGATGAGCAAGACTATGGGTAGTGTTTGCGGGCTTTGCTTGCATGCACCAATTGACCGCAAGCCTTGTAAGACTCCTGGTACTCCTTGTAAGGCCTGCAGAAACGGTACTGGCACCCTCATGGCGTTAACCTTAGTCTATAAAATCATCAATCAATGTGTCACAGCCTACTCTAAGGTCTTACTCCTAGCATCAACCTTGTTTGCTTGTCTCACTTCACCAACACCTGCCCCTATTTTGACAGGGTTAAGGGAGATTTGGGACATAAGCAGTTCCATGATTCTTGCATGTGACTAGAAGTCACCTGGCGATATTAAAGCTCGAAACTTCATACCTGCTCTTTCTCTTCCAGAGTTTCAACTAAGTCAACTCCATAATCTTCTCCTGTGCTTTTACAACATGCCAAACACCCGTTCCAACACTCGATCCAACATCCGGTCCAACATCCGATTCAACACAGCTGTCAATGAATACGATGTCGACGAGTCCGATTCTGCACCTGATTTCGAGAATGCCTGTCATCAGATCAAGCACAATCTCCAACACTTACTAGTTGCCCATCGCCAGTTGAGAACAAGCTTGAAAGTTCAACGAAAAGTGCAAGTGAGTCTCGGCCTAAAACACTGTCAAGAACTGGAACAGCAGTGTGAGAAACTAGAGCGTTCAGATCGGTCCAATCAAGTACTGTGCAAATTCACCAAACGCAAACAGGATGAGGCCAGGTCATTGAAAGTAGAGCTTCACAAGTCAAGGTCAGAGGTAGCTCAATTGAGGAAACTTCTCAAGGAAAGCAAACGTGAATCCGAGGAAACACGCCATTTCATCTGTCGGATCTGCTATTACCGTGCCATATCTGTGGTGACAGGATGCGGTCATGGTTATTGTATATCATGTATGAATACATGGCTGAACCTTCCAAAAAAAACATGCCCGGGCTGTCGTGCCACCATCCGAAAGTTGCAGCGTATCTATTGCGGACCCGAAGGCCAGTTTGAGGCTAAACCAACAAATCAAGCTAGAAACGAAATATCTATAGCTGACTACTACCACCGCACTGAAAACTCGGACTCAGAAGACTCGAATTCGGAAGACCTGGATACAGAAGACTCAGACGAAGACCTACCACTTATTCAGACAAATTCTTCTGTTTCGACAACTACTTCCGAAGCTTAGATTACTGGGATATTTGCTTCAGAGGTCTAGAATGATTTGAAAGAATTGAGATACATTTATGGAACACTGTTGTGAGTGGAGACTTGGCTGCTAGTGGCCCATAAAGCACATGCCTCTGTGATTGTTAGCCACTAGATATGGTTGGTCACCACGCCCTCCACAGTAATGAAAGCTAGTTACTCTCACTGTATTTCTCAAGTGGTACAAGTTCGATGTATGCGCACAAAGTCATTCTGAATTCTGAGCACTGCATTCCAACAGATACAGCAATATGAAGAAGTCACGGAAGGTGGCAAGACAAGCACAATACGCAGCAATATGTCTTGAAGCCCAATTGAGAGCGGAACAAGAAAAACACTTTTACGGGTCAGTGAAAATAGCTCTAGGCAGTTTGAATTTCGCACGGTCATCGGCACGTAGATTGGACGAGAGGAATGTGAAACGGTTGCTATCCGCCTTCGAGCTGGCCGGATGCTTGCGTGACGATGCGCGCTATCATATACCTGGGGTGATTGACGAAGGTGTCTTTCGCAGTGCCATAAGCCATGCCGGTGTATCAGCAGCTGATCTCCTCAGCCATGATCCAGCTCGATGGCCTACTCTGGTACTACCTATAGGCGTTGAGGTTGAATGTCTCCACGGTCAACACAGAATTGCAGCCGCACTCCAGCATCTCCGGAAAAGTGACCAGTGGTGGGTGGTCGACATCTATTCCTCTGGTAAGCTATTGTGCCAGTGGTTGCTCACCAGCTAACGCTTTGACAGCCATCAGCGAGCAGCTACGCGCACGGCTCGCGGAGCAAACTGCAAACGAGGTCCCGCTCAGTGCTGGAGAGATCTACTTCCACATGCTACAATGTGATCCCGAAGACGATGAAGCAATAGATTACTGGCAGGCACAGATCCAGACGAGTAACAGTTCGAAAGAAGTACGGCAGCTCTTTGCTAGGAATGATCTCAACGCTGCATTTCGTCAGCTTTCCCGATCACCAGCACATGGGCGCTTTATGCTAGCTGGTAACATCCGTGCTTTATTAGGAGTGAAGAGCGATGAAGAGCTCCGACGTTACTTGTCCCATATCGATAGCGCCTGGTCGTATTTCTTCAATGGTGATACTGTTGCAATGAGCAAACTTGATCCTTCTTCGATAGAGAAGTTGCAGTTACGAAGTCCCGCCAATTGTCTTCAAGACCGACAAGAGCTCCAACCGTTGATCGAGGACGGTTCAATCCTGGCCGATTTTACTTTGCTCGAGCGCCGTGAAATTTGGAATAGGATGTTATCCTACCGACAGCTAATTCCATCGCTCTACACATTCTTTGAGGACTTAAAGTACCACAGAATACTTGTACGATGCCTCACACAGCTCGTAAAACCCTCCCGGAGGCAGACTGTGCGTCAGGCATTCAGAGCGGCATTTGATATCCCTTGGCGGCCCAATGCAGAAACTTTTGATCTGGCCTACCGGCGACTTTGTCTTTTTGTTATGCGCCACATAGAAGATCTTCGACCTGGAGCGGTGCGCCTAGAACGGGAAGATGGCCACCAAAGCCGGAAAAAGAATCTGCATGTCGAACATGACCTGGCGCGAGAGGCACATCGCTTGGGATTTCATTCCGAGGAAATCAACGGTCTGTTATCGAGTCATCCCGACCGTGCCGAAGCCCGTGATGCATTATTGCGTGCTCGAAAGCCTGATGAATTTGCCTATCCACAAGGCCAACTGGATGCCTACATTGACAGGATTGTTGGTCTTTTCGAAAAAGCTGAACGCGTTCATGTTGATTTCGACGCACCGATGTTGGTAGTAGGAGGGTCTCAGAAAGGGGATGTCGATCGTCGATGTGGACGGCCGTACCGTCTGGATCATGAGGAAAGTGCACCATACCTTACACTTGAAAATGTCCATGCCAGTGATTGTGCGGAAATTGGCAATCTGACCGCATTCTACACTCGACGGAATGTGTATCTGGCTTTTTTTGGTCCTTACGAAGACGAGATGATGTCCGACATCTGCCGATCAGAATCTCATTCAGTCGTTGAAGAAATCGGCGCGGATCTAGTCACTGTCACCAGCGAGGAGCCTATTACGGACATCTTGCCCAATGGAGTTGACCAAGCAGGTAATGATCACGATCCTCTAACACTCCAAGAGGAGTCCCGACTTGTGCTATATTCACCGAGTCGCTATTCGGAGGTTGAAACTCAGTACACAGTAAATGCCTATCAACACTTAATTTCTGTTCAGAGACTGACAAGGAGCAGGGCACGACACCAACTCGTGGCGACGACGCAGAAGATGAAGCTGACAATTCATCATTGGCTTTGGTTAAATTTGTGGGGTTTCAGCCTGATCATCAGAAGCTTTTGGAAGAAGTTCAGATTCGAAACCTAGACGATGGCGCCGTAGAGGTTGCTGCTAATCGGTTTTTCACTCAAGGCTACTTCCTGTTTGTTGGTCAGTCTCGGTCATTGCATCCATTCCAATGCCTGGAAGCAGCTCTCGAGACCGAAGATCGAGTAGTCGTAGTCGTGCCACGTGATCAACTGCAACTGTTCCAATTCCGAACGGGAATGTCATCCAAAAGAAAGGCCAGTGATGAGCCGAGTCACCCACCGCCTCGTAAGTTTTTTATTGTCGAACCACCTTTGTGATCCACTGCCTAAATAGCATGATCTACTAGTGTTTTTACCAAGGAAATCATTCTTTATAAATGAGGACGATTTAAGGATTCTAATTGCACTGAGCCACTGCTCGTAATAGTCCAGCCTACTTTTGTGAACTGGTCAACCCACTTTGTGAAGTTGTGTGGCCCACTTGAAAGTTGGTTCAACCTACTCCATTGAGTGAGTCAACCCACTCTCAAGATTGGGCCAAGCCACTGAGTCAAAAGGTCTAACCTGCTCGTTTCTATAGCCTAGCCCATTGCTAAGAGACTTATCCTTTTTTATTCATCACGTGATATTCTGCCCCTTTTTCCAACCATTTCTCGTGGTTAATTATCTTCAAAAATCAAGCCTTACAAAGCAACCACATTTTAAGTCTCCTCTTTTTCTTTACTGCTACAAAGCTGCATCTGATTGAGGCCTGGAAGATTCTCAGCGTATGCCCAAACAAAGCAGACAGTGATGCATTGGGCAGTAGGAGTTTTGGGTACAGGGTTTTCTAGATTTCTGCATCGCAGCGAAAGCTTCAGATCACTCACTCCCATGCAGCATGACCACTCCACCAAGACAGCCATTTAGGGGGCTCAAATCTTCTTACAGATGAGAATGAATCAGGGAAATTTCTTAACCAATGAACGATTACAAATTGAAATGCACTTTAACCTCTTGTCTTGAATAATGGCTTATTACTGCTGGCCCAGTGGAAACGATCTTGATCCTCCCTAGCTACGTTGTCGGTGATATTGATGCCTTTCCTGCAGTCTACCCTCTCATAAAATCATCAGTCAACCCTTTGAGCCTGCTAACAATTGCCAACTCGTCCACTATCTTCTCCCAATCCGAGATCCGTGGAACAGAGAAAAGCTTTGGGAGTGGAAGGACAAAACAATCATTTCTACACCAGGAACACCCAATGATTACATCGCCACATGCGTCCTTCCTTATCTCCTCATCACATGGTTTGCAAAGCAAGAGGCCGCACTGGGTGAGGCTGAAAGCACTAAGCTCAGGATGGTGACAAAAAGATATCTGAGTTTGACGTAGCGCATGCACCATGTTGTGAATGGTCGACGATTCTGGCGCAGCATGTGAAATGCTTGCTAGTTGGTTTTCAAGGATATGCAGTTGTTTTGTACTCTCTTGGTCGCATTCGTGCAGCGTTTGCTGAAGCTCGACATTCTGTCTTGTTCTGGAGTCGATTGTGTTCTGCATCTCCTGTATTTGCATTCTGTACCTAGCTCTCAACCTCTTTTTGGAATTGTCAAGATATTCTGGTAAGATGGCAAGGAGTTCAGGAACAGAACTGTCGTTGTGGATTGTTGCTGTCATGGGAGACAATGTGTGCTCGTTGCAAAGGTCCAGCGCTGTGTTTCGTACCTCTTTCATCCTGCTTCTGAGACGTTTCATCTGATTGGTCGATTTTCCAACTCTGGATGCTAACTTTCCGGCTTTCTTGTTCGAGGCTGCCTTCTCTCTGGTGCACTTCTCCAGTTTGTCTTGTAGTTTCTCGAACTTCTCTTCCAAGGCAGACATCTCTTTTCTGCATTGGGCCAATTCCCAGCCCATTCGGGCTTCAATGTCATTTGCACGGGTCTTTTCCTGATCAATCATTTCCAGAGCCTCTATGTAATCTGGCCACTCTCGAATGGGAATAGCAATCATGCTATCGACTCCGTGTGTGTGTCGTTCCATGTATGTAGATGATGAAGTTTATTGCTTTATGAGGTTAGCTTCTCGGACGGTGACTGAATGTGGCAAACGGATTCAACAAGAAGTGCCAGATTGTGAAGTGAGGATTCAGAAGGAGAGAGGAAGAGATAAAGAGGAAGAAGAATCAGTTGCATTTTGATGGCGGATAGCCAAACTTAAGTACTCGACTGAGCAGCCCGCCATCCCCACCCACTGGCCTATGGGATTCTATCTTTGCCTTCAACCATGTCAAGGATATCGTCATGGATGGGGCCAGACCGTTGTCGCGTAGCTGAACGATGCAAAACACGAAGCATATGATCTGTGCCCCAGTTGTCCAGTAACATCAAAGACGCTTCCTCCACCTCTGTGACTGTCGCATGTTTTCTCTTAAGAGAGTGGGCTCTCATGGCCATGGAAGCCACGAGAAGGAACTGAGCCCTCGGTTTTTGCGGACCTTGATGTCTTCCCCGAAATGAAGTTATGCAAACATCGATAAAACTTGCCGTTGTGTTTGCGTGACCAGTTGTAGAAGAGGAGAATTATCAGGCAGACTGCAAGGAATACAAGAGCAGAAATCAGTCCTATCTGTGTCTTTCCACCTGTAATGGCATGAGCATGATGGACAGACATGTAAGTGATACTGACTTACAATGAGTTGGAGAACTAACTGAATCTGTGTTAGTTGAGGACCCCTTATCGCTACCGGTCCGACTACTGCTGCTTTTGCCTTTTGGTGCCATGAAGTAGGCTTCAGATTAAGAGTGGTGGTTTCAAGGATTGAGAAGTCAAGAACCAAGTTGTGATGTGGGTGTGCGATTAACTTATAAGCGTCAAAGGAATTAGCCTGTCGCTAATTTGGTGGATAACTCAAGAGTTCACCTTGCAGCATTAAAATGTGGTTTGGATTCCATTGGACCACGATAGAAGCTGTGTTTTACAAAGCATGTGAAGTCGAATGAGCTTCAATGTGGCTGTTGCCTACCAATCTCAGAAGGCAGAGCTTGATGAATGCATGTGGTCTGAAGACTTACCCGCTAGCTATTCTGGCTTTACTTGCACTAATGCCAGATGTTGAGTAGTGCTTCTTATTTCAGTAGCCATCACTATTCTTGGATTGGTCACATGTAAGACATATATTGGTGTTTGACTAGAGGGCGCAGTAGAGTAAAGTCTCTAGTATACTAAATCAATCTCGCACAAGAATCGAGCGTAAACTTGGAAGAGGTGAATGGATGACGTGAGAAGAAACTGGATAACAGAGAATATGCGCTAAATAGTGTAATATGCTAGTCTAGGGACAGTCACGTGCAGCAGGTAACAATAAGGAGAACAGTGCTGACCGCGTGTGTAGTTCCAATTAGACTTCAAGAATAGGTTCCGTTCCACAAAACTGCTGAATTATGTAAATGCGGCGTTTGATGCCGAGGAGCCCTGAAAATTGCAGCAGAGAGGTCGAAGTCTAATTCTGCAGTGTTGAGCCTTCATAGACCATGAGCGAATGTCGTTATTAGCAGCTCTTGCTGGAGTTGCTCGTTCCCTGGCAATTGGTTGGAGATGGTTGCTATGCCACTCGACAAACTCTTCCTCGAATTCTCAGCTTGAGCCAACTGATACAAAATTGTGGATTGGAGGTCGAGAATTGCCTCCGACCTACTTAAGGCTTGACGACCACTTGACGCCTTGCCATGTTCAGGCTCCCAACTCCACCGCCTTTGCCACTTTTCGTGATTGTATATTTTCTTTCTCACATGCAGATCTAGTTCATCGGCCAGAATTTGAAAGTGTCGTACCATTGTCGCAAAGGAAATAGCTATGTGTAGACCGCCTTGTGTTCCGCGCCATCTCGAAGTCGATAATGTATTGGCTTTATGGAGGTTAACGGACGATAACATACTCTCTCAGTACGATTTACGATGTTTCCTTGTTAACAGTGTTTTGTTTCTGAAAGACTAAGAGTCTTTAATTTCATTCGTTATAACCAATGCTCATACCACCTAAACCATGGGTTTCTGTGGTTCTTCGACAGGCCTGCCCTGCGTGCTGACAGTCCTTAGTGTTCATTCTCTAGCTGCTTTAGTAGGGCGATAGAGTTTGAGTTGTCCACCAAAATCTATGGAGTGGCTGATAGACAGTCCCGTGCCTTTCCTCTAATTTTGCCAGCATTGTTGATCTTGCTGCACCCTTCAAGATACAGTAATGTGTATATGGGAATCACTGATTCCGGAGAGATATTTTCCAGTACCTATCAATGATCACCCGTCCTCCAGTTTGTGGTAGCCACATTTGCAATCGACAAGCGTAAAGAGAATGCCAACAAGCCACATTCGGCCTTCCACCCAAGTATGGGCGAGTTACCATCAAACCTCTTCTCGTACACACGCCGGTCGTGAGGAAGATGACTACAGTGAAATTGCCGACCTTGGCCTTGTTACAACAACTCCAATTGCAAATACTGAAATCGTACAATCGCTCAATCGCCAAGCGAGTTCACAGATAGCCGATCTTCAACAAATCAGGCCTGATCGTTCAAATCCGCCCAGTGGACGCGATGAAAATGCCCAGCATAACTCTGTGCCGTCTTTTCAGCGACGTTCGGTCTGGTCACAATACAATCGAAAACATGAAGTCAACTTCGGAGGCGGATGGTTTTGGGTCGCATCCTGTAAACGCCCAGCTCGAGGTACGGTTTTGATCCAGCGATACGGTGTATCAGACATCAAAAGCAAGCTTGCACTAGCCCAGAAACTACACGGTCAAGGTCTCATCAACTGCGCCCACGTTTTCACTTCAACTTCCGATGTTCATTTGGTACTTGAGCTAATGAACTTGTCGCTGGTTCAAGTCGTCACGGCTCTGAGATTCCCCACCGAACAAGAGATTTTAGCGATTGTGGCACAGGTACGGTCAATCTGTCCACAATGTTTGCTCATGCACTCACAATACGAATTAGCTTGTTGAAGGACTTAAAACCATAACAAGGTGTCAAGTGGTCCATGGACAGCTGAACCTTTCTAAAATCCTGATCAATAAGTATGGAGAGGTCAAAATATGTTGGTTTGATGCCTCTAAATGGTCCAAGGGCACTATAACTAACCATAGCTCAACAGTGCTACCAGACATTTATAAGGAATCCAAGGGAGATCAAAGTCTAGCGCAGAAGGACATTCAACGCCTTGGCGAGGTGATCTGTGAGCTGACGACCAGGTCTAGCAACAGCCAGATCCCAACATTACAGAGAGAGCGTGTGTACTCATCGACCCTGCTGGATTTTATCGCGGCAACACACACAGCTAACATAGACTCGTTGTCACAGGTAAGTCTAGAGACTTATCTCCTGACTGGGGCATCCTAACATTCACTAGCATCCTTTTCTTGCAAGACCTTGGCAACTTGATGATCTGGACACATTGTTTCTTCTTGCATCTGGTTCATCTAGAATACAATTTCGTGCTGTTGTTGCAGATTCCGATGGGGAGGAATGAATGTCCTGAAGCGCTATCATCCAATTAGCATGAACTATCACAGTCGTTTGCCAAAGTGGCCTCCTCTATCAAGCCTAGTACGCGTCCACGTTCTCACAGACTACTACACGACTGCTAGGCTGCGTCAGGTCAGGGGGTTATGCTATGCTCAGCAACGCTAGCTGATAGAGCATCCGTCGAATCATGAGGGAGCAGAGTCAGTGATTTTAGTGTCTATCAGCAAAAACTTAGGCGTACAATATTTACTCTAAGCTTGATTTACCATTGTTCATTTTCGCCACGACACCAAGTAGTAGTATCTTAGCCACTCTCCACAATTATCAGTGGCCTCCCAATCCTTTGCACTGAATTTTGATCTCCATTAACTATTGTAGTAAACGGCTAGAAATAACTCCTTCTCGGTCAAAGGTCAAGGTTGAGCAAATCTCTACTCGTCATCGTCGAAACGGAGACACATGTCGCAGTAACTAGGATCCACCCACGCTCGCTTGCAAATCGCTTCATCACAGCCCCAACCATGTTCGCATGCTGCTACCAGCCGTTTCATTCCTGATTGACAAAAAGAACAATCTTCGTTGATATCTACGATCTTCGAAAATGTATATTCTCTTTGAAATTTTGTGTATAAGGTGTTAAGTATAGGTGATGGATCCTCGATGTTGAATACGTGCAGCGCATGTAGAATGACTTTTTTGATTGGCTGCATCAGCAAGAGACAATCGTCCGCTAGAATAGCAGAAATATCGATGTTGGCGCGCTCATGGCGGCCACGAGAAGGTACAAAGATTGGTTGCTCGCTTTTATCCTTGGAAGCATCATCGCTGATCTCGGACTCCGTATCTGAATCTTCTACTACTTTTGTCATCGGCTGTAAGATATTTCGAGATGTACGAGTCCATGTATCTGGTTGCTTAGCGGACTGTGTGGCAAATAGTCGAACAAAGCATTGGAAAGCTCGGGTTTGCAATATCGAAAGTCCGTGACGTTCTCCTACCTCGTACATTCTGGCGTGGAATATAGGCGTTCCACCCTCCCATACCAGGTCTAAGCCCTCTGGTAGGTCTGAGAGGAGCTGACACCATGACTCGGCGTTATCGATATACTCGGAGGTGTAGAGAAAGTAGACCAAGGGTAGTAGAATACCAAGTGGCTCGTCGACTAGTAGAAGAGACGATTGCTACTTAGTGGTTAAGTAATTAGACATAGTGAATATATTGAGTTACTAACCTTTGAGTTCTTTTCTAGCAGTTTCTTAAAAAAAGGGCTGCGACACAAAGTTTGTTTCTGTACACGGAGGGGTAGATCGTTATCTACAGCCTGTATTTTGCAATCGTGGTACTTAGGTCGTACAAGATCATTACGCTGTATGCTTAAAATACGTGTTAACCACACTTCGTGCTTGTTGGTCATCAAACATACTTGGAAAAGTGCTGTTGTGTCTTTGTCTTTTTGTTCACTCTGTAAAAGTCTCCAGCATTTCGGAGGGGAGCATTTGCGGTTTTGCTGAATCCTCGAAATGGAGCTTTGCCACCTGTGATCTTCTTCATGTTTAGAATATTAGATTAATGGTTGTGTAAGAAGTAGGGAATGGAAGAACTGAGACAACTGCCTTTATAGAACTCAGAAAGTAACTTCACGGAGCCAAAAGCAATATGAGGTTGGCCTCGCGCCCTGACGGTGCTTCTACCCATTGGTTCGTATCGGTTTATTGTTAGTGCCGAACACTCGGTCAGGGGTGGTACTTGCAAAAATAGGCAACAGATATCGCCCCGTATCTGGCCTTGCATTATTATGGCGACAGAATGCGCATGACGAGGATCACACCTGGCTAGACCGCCAGGTTTGTCTCAGGGTCAAACAAATTTCCACCTCAGTTTGATTCTTCAACCTCATGTCACGCTCATCCTCTCACTGTTTCCCTTCCGTTTGTGATGCAATATATCTTGTTTACTTGTAGCCTCCTAGCTTAATTAACAGATCTAGTCTTCGTCATCAAGACTGACTCGACAACCATTTCCACTAAAAATGACTGGATCTACTAACTGTCTTTCATTTGCTCCTACGCATACACGCTCCCCCACAGGTACTCTAATGCCTTGGAAAGGCTCTAAGGATCCTAACGATACAATATGCGGCCTCGGTAAGGGCAATGTCCATCCCGAGGCATTTTCTGGGGCCCCCATTGAATGGTAAATAACCCCACTCACGATAAACCAGTCTCTCTGTTGACCGGTAGAAGTCTCAGTCCATCTTTCGGGGCGAAATATCTCGGCATCCATACCATATAAGTCTGGTTGTCGATATAGAGCGTAGAAACCGTAGGCTACGCTGATGGTCGCTTTGGTAGTAAGGAGGCCAAAAATGGCTCGACTCTTTTAAGGATACAATACTACATGACTGCTAGGCTGCGTCACATCAGGGGGCAATGCTATGCTGAGCAAAGCTAACTGATAGAAAACCCGTCAAATCATAGGGGAGCGGAGTCAGTGATGGTGTCGTCAGTACGCTCTTTGAAAGATGGCAAAGTAGGGCCGCTCCGTTATTTGCACGATGCAGGATCTGACTATTACTCGCTGAGAAGTGTGGAATGTGAGTTGCCTGGCGCTTGCCCTAATATGGGAAGGCCGCAATGCCTTTGACAACGAACTACAAGGGTGTTAAATTTGGTAGAAGAGTAATCAAGACCGGCGTACTTGGCTGTTCTCGAAGAACCTGTTCACCTCATTTCGCAGTCTATTTCAAGTCACAAAATGTACATGACCCTTCGCTCAGGACCTCAAGTAAGACGGCAGGGTTTTCGTGGAAGAAATCACAACGCTCGTCAGCTACCTACAACACCTGAAATTTCGCAGGTCAACTTCCACCGGTTTCTCGATTTACCAGATGAACTTCGCTACGAAATCTACAAGGAACTTCTTACAGGCAAAATGCTAGACGGCACAACATGTCACCCTATTCTACTGGTTTCCAGAAAGATCCATGAAGAGGCGTTTCTATACACCTTTATAAACGGGATCAATACTACATTCAAAGGATTAACGAAACTTCTAAGGCAGTCATTCGCGAAAACCTTGCTTAAATATTGTTCTATACTGAGGATCTGTGAGGAATTTCTCTGGGGACCGTACAGGTATATAAAAGACCGTACTCAAGACAACCACTGCCTCTGGGAGTGTTTACCACAAATCAAAGACTTCTTTTCAGCTAGTTGTTCGGTTGAAATTGACTTTATGGAAATACCAGACCTCTTTCAGGACAACTCGCTTTCGGATCAAGCGGCAGAAGCATTTGCCTATTTGAACTGGGTGTCGAAGTTTTGTTTGTATAGCTGCGAGCATGGGGTGAAGTGCGAACACCCACTTACCGCGTCTACGCCGTTGCAGTCGAAGGCTTTCAACTATTGTGCATTCATTCACGCCATGACCTGCTATAGGAGACGCCACGACAATCACCTAGTGAAGAAAGAAGTTCTGCTTAGCCTGTATGAAAACGCAAGACTCGTGATGTTGCGACCCGACTATCAAACCAACGCCACGAGCGTCTTCCAATGTGGGCAATGTAAAGTGCCACATACAGTTGGAATGTCGTTCAACATGGCCTGGTAACTTGCCCGGCATTGCAGAAAACATTCCATCGGTTGATCGGGCTAGTCTGAATGTTTCGTGCTAGCTGATGGTAGCCGTGGTAATGAGGAGGCCAAAAATGGCTCGACTATTTCAGGATACAACAAATTAGGGCTTTGACTCTCAAACCACACTTTACTGCTGAAACCACCTCCTAAATTGATTTACCCCTCTCGAAAGCCCCAGCAAGACTCGATGCTGCGGATCTGGGCATTTTGAAAATTGATTTCGAAGACCTGATATTTCTCTAGCTATTTCCGTAAAGCTCGGGCAGCAACGCTTGTTCTGATGTGACCAGATCTCTCTTGTGTATTATTTACTCTAACTCTGTCGAACCAGTCTTGGAAGTACTCGATTGTCTGTCTCTTCATCCATGTCTCCTATTGAGATCTATGCGATCACCTTCGCATCGGTCTTCGCCGCCTTTTTCTGCTTTCAAAGAGTCCGTAATCTCCGGTATCATTTACGCATTGCTAAAGCTTGGTTGACCAAGTACCTCATATTCACCAATGCTTTTCCTCGAACAAGATGGTTTGGTCCATGCACTTTGTCAACCCTACTTGCGCAAGCGATTGTACTTGCTGCAAACCTGTTTCTGATCTTCTACGATATGGATGGTATACAATCTGCCGCGCAAAAAGCCGGTCAAATTGCCGTGGTCAACACGAGCGTGTTTTACTTGGGACCGCATTTGTCATATCAAGCAGACTCCCTCAACATATCATTGTCGAGCATGAAGTCAATTCACCGAGGGGCGATCTTTCCGTTCGTTGCAATGATAGCATTTCATGCCGCAGTTCTTCGTCCTTCCCAGCCAATATTTGCCCTTCCAATATCAGAACAATTCTACGGTATAATTGTCCGTCGTTTCACATCCTACGGTGCATGAACTCTCTAACAAAAATCACAGGCATCTCTGGCACTGGCTGCGCTTCTGACCTTATGCCCACGACCTATCCGTCGACTTTGGTACGAGTTTTTCCTCCGGACCCACCAGATCATGGCACTATGCATTCTCTACGCGGTATGGATGCACGTAAAAGGCAGTGAAGTCAGCCTTGCGAGATACTGCGTTATTGGAATCGCTGGATGTTTCATATTCGGCTGTGCGGGACAGATGCTTCAGATTCTGGTGCTCAATCAAGTGTTTTATCGTGGGTTTCCTCGGGCTCGTATCGTCAAAGTCGGGCATGTTGTGCGTGTTTTCCTACACACGCCAGCAGCCATCACGGTACATGCAGGACAGTACCTACAACTTTACATCCCTACCATCAGTCTATGGTCGCTCTGTCAAACACACCCGTTTGTTATCGCGTCGGTACGATACCACGGTCGTGGTATGGTACTAGATTTGATGGTTGAACCACGTCGTGGATGGACATCCAAGCTAGAGCTCAGAGCCAGAGAGGAACATTCCGTCGTAGACGAGCAGTTGCCAAGCTCGTTCTATTTCGCTTTGTTCAGCGGCCCGCATGGCCATGCTGTCAACGTAGACAATCATGGTCTGGTCATTATGGTGGCCTCTGGATGGGGCATCATGGCTCAAATACCCTATCTCCAACATTTGATCCGGGGGAACAATAACAGTACCACTAAGGCTCGTCGAATTCATCTGATCTGGCAGCTTGGGCATGAAGGTATACTATTAACTATCACAAGTCGATTCGGATACAATACTGATTTCAACAGAAAATGGTAGACCTTCTAAAGCTTTACTCGACCAAGCTCTAGAAGAAGACAAAATAAACCACGGCTACGTAAGTCAAATCGGAGTCGAGATACCAAGTTTGTCAATCTGATCGAGAGCAGATCCTGAAGATCTCGATATACTATCTCCATGGCGAACTTAGTGAGAACGAGGCTCATCCAGGTCGTCGAGTAAACTTCGCCAAGGGTGAGGCAGATTGGGATAGTTTGATTCACAAGGAGCTAGGCAATGGAGGCAGTGACATAGGACATCCAACAGAAACGACAACGACCGATACTACGGGAACACCTTACGCCCAGGCTTTTGCGTCTGAACGACGTCGTGCAATCATCATGGGTAAGTCAATACATCGATCGGTGGCATCCAGCTGACTTGCAAAACCAGTTTCCGCGACCACAAAGATCCGGCAGAAGGTTCAAAATGCGTGCCGAAGTCGACTTTCTCCGCAGCTACGGCTGGTCGAACTTGATTATCAGTCTGGCTAACGGCTCCGTGGAGAACTTTTTGCTACGCTCTGATCAAGTAGAAATTTGGAAAGCCAAGTTGCGCTGTATAATTTAGACAATTTCATCAACACCATTGAACTCAATGCAGTTTGATAAGGAGTATGGACATCCTGAAAAAATCAAATAAGAACTAGCCTCAGACGAACCAAGAAACGACCACCATCTCAACACTCCATAATCTCAACCTCATTCACATAGATATCTTTCTTACAGAGATTGCAATCTGATCTGTTCAGAAGAGCAAGCGGCTTAACAATATCGATGTCATCACGTCTTATGCGGGGAAGGATGATGGGCCAGTTTTTACCCCTCAACATTGGTAGGCCGCCCGCCGTGAAGACATTCACCCCTTCCTGATAGTCAAATTCGTACTTGATCTCAGGATGCAACAGACGTACCCGAAGCAAAATTGATCGTTGAACGGCTTGCTGAAGAGAACTTTTGCAGTCCAAGTTACAGTAACCCAGGCTTCGTTCGAAGGCTTCCTCACATACCCCCTGAATTTTGGTGCTGAGCACCGAGAATTCCTTTCGGACATATCCAATCTCGACCAATTCGCATATTCGTGGCACAGCTGTGATCGATTTTTAGCCAGGCGTAGTCACAAGCGAACTTGAGTAACTTACTTTGTCTTAGGATCGCAAGTATGTTAGCAACTGTGGCAGTCTTTCGGACTTGGTTTAGTAGGTGTATCTCAAAAATCTCCTTTCGGAGCACATCTCCCACAAGTTTCTGAAACATAGCCTGCCTTGACAGTGTATGGTCATGTGCAACTTCGTCTTGTTCAACTGTGTAATGATCCATTCCGAAGAGATGGAGGTCGCTTGAGTAATCGTGATCGTTGAATTCGCTTTCGAAATGACGACCTGCGTCTTCAATTGACATACGAATGTCATTCATCGCTGAAACTATTTGACAATCACGGATGAGTCCCTCCCCGTAAAGTAGGCCCGTTTGAGTGTCAAGAAGCATCAGTGCCGTACAAATTTGCAAATAGTCGGGAGCGATGATATCTGTCGCATCATCGGCAATAGTTGAGTCTGTTTCAAGCCAGGTTGTATCATTATCGCCAACAGGCCTCTTCAACGTTGGAGGCGTCATGCGATCATCATTCAAGTGATCCGGTTTGGGCACCTTCGATTTTCTTTCAACACGTCTGGGGGCACGCTTTCGAGTCTGCTTGAATGTTAATCCATGCTCGTGTCACATTTGTTGGGATACTTTCGTTGGCCATACTGCCTCGCAGTCGAAGTCCAAGAAAGGTAGAGGATTTGAGCAGATAAGAGAGAAAAACAATAAAAGCAACGAACTTGGTTTCAAGGATTTGTGATGATGAAAGGTTTAAAACGTAATCATCTGTCCTATAACTGTTGTGGCAAGAGCCTAATCTTCGTCGAGAGTACAGCAAACAGAGATTGGCTATCTATGTCAACTACTTTAATGGTGGCGCCCGATAAGCGGTTTTTCATGCTCTGACAACTATTATCATGATCCATTGGGGGATTGTCTTCGAATGCTTTGCCTTTGCAACCGCTAGACATGGAGGTCAACTATTGGAAAAGCTCGAGAGTTCAAGCGGTAACTTCTCCATGCGCATATCAACTGACCGCACTAGTGGATGAGAGCGGACCCCTGCCAAGATCTTTACTTGGCAGCAAGACAAATGTTAACGCCATCCTTTTGCGATGCACCAACGCAAAGAAGTAACTTTTTCTACAAACCATTTTGTGAGGTCCCAGGTTAGCTTGGATTCAACGCCTGCCTGATCTGGTAAGGTTTCAAAGCGCGGTTAGTGAAGTGGTTGCAGATTTCTGAAACACTGGTCGCGGGCGAGATGTGTAACGCCGCATTCTATGGCGATCTTCCACAACCACGACTTCTGGTGGCTGACTGTCGCCACTTCAAGCGCACAGCAAGTGAACGATCATTTGTGTTCGTCCGCGCGAATGACCGTTATACATCCGCCTTCAATACCGACTTTAATTGCATCACCAGCCGAAGCCTTGTCCCCTCTCTCCTGGGACCAGACCGAGGTACGACCGACGTGCATTGACTACTGTAGCAGGAAAGAATCCACTAGGTTCTCACTTATGAAAAGTGGATTCAGAAACGAAGACTTGAGGTGCATTTGTCGGAGGGTGTCGAAGCATTGCACACCTTGCAAACTCAAAGTTCACGAATTCTGTGATCAGAACCTAGCAATTCATCGGACCAGATTGCTCTTACAGCTCCACAGTCAGGCTTTTTTTTTAGCCCTTTCGTGGTGTGCACAGTTTTGCGAGGTATCCATAATCGCTTGTCGCCTGTGAGTCCCGTATGAGGACCACGGAACGGCCGGAATCAGTAGCGTTAACGATCTGAAACTTGAAGAGGCGGCGCTGCAAGCGCTGAAAACTCGAAAAGCAGTAGTCTCAGATTCCATGGTAAATGGTGGCGCAGAGGAAGACAGCCTGGGCTGCGTTTCCGTAAGTGTTGAGACAACTATAGTTGAGAATCGCCAGAAGCTTTGAACACAGCCGATCCTTTTGGCAGAAACTGCCGACCCTCTTTTTGGCGTGGGAAGGGAAGGATGTCGAGTTGCTTACATTTTTGGTGGAAACTATATGGCACTGGTCCTCTTTGAAAATCCGCACTGGATTGAAGTTCACCAAACCTTTTCTCTGATGTTCTGTGAGCAAGCACTAAGTGTTGATACCGCAGCATGCCATCACATCAGGAGTGGTCCACAGCCGCCTCAAGACAAACAAACGAGCCCAACAGTGTTTGGCGAGTTCACAAATCAAGGATACCAGTCAGTACCACAGCTACTTACCCAACATTTTCCAACAATGTTAATTCGGAACACGTCTTCCCTGAGGCTTCACTCCGTATGCCAGTCTCATTTGCCGACCAATTGGACCTTCTGAGGTGTCTGGTAATGCAAAAAAGGGCAAGAAATGCATCGGTCGCCCGCAAACTGAACCATCTGAGCTCTCTGATATCGGACACAAGGACAAGCATCGAACGAATCGAGAAAACTACCGGAACAGATGCGTTGTCTGGCTCCACAGCGTCACAACCGGCAGTCCGCTGTGACCAATGGCCAGCATCAATACCGCCACCTTACCTGATGACAGATTGGCCGAGTCGCATTGTCCGCAGTCAAGCTGATCCAGTCGAGAAGGCCAGGAGGACTACTGAGAAGACAGCATATCATGTCTATCGTGGTGGTCTAAATCAGAGCTCTATTCCTCACGGGGGCCGACACTACCCTGAATATTTGGCGAGATAAGAATACAATGTGGCATAGTCAGTAGATCACGAATGGCATGTGCATCTTTGTCCGTCGCTGACGATAGTGGCTTCCTCACAATTGCAAGAAGTCTTTCAGAGTCTATTTGTTCCTATCATTCCCTTACTTCAATAGGAGACTCTGAACAAAACCTCACAAAAGAGAGGATTCGGAAACACAATCTGCTCCGCTGTGTGTACTACTTAATACTAACTCTGAACATGAAAGTCTACTTGTGCTTTTTGGTAACAGTGTTCAGGTAACCATGGCTCTTGCGCGATGGTTGCTGATTGTCAGCATTCATGTGCAGCATATAGCTACCACATTCTGGCGTTTGCCTTGCCCTTCAAGGTCTGGTACTGGGCGTCTCGATCCTTTGATGAGTCCAGGAGGTCTGAGCAAACACACACACGTGATATTTGGAGGCAACCGTACGTTGTCCTACTACTCGTTTACAGGCTTCATTAACGGACGACCAGATTTCGGATACAATACCTCATACGAAACCTTAGCTTCCTCTAGCTGTACGAGTTGTTCTGTTGTTCAGGATAAGTCTGCCTACTGGGTTCCTCCACTGTATTTTACAGCTGACAACTCCACCTTCTCAATGGTTCCACTCCGAGGCGGACTTGTGGTGTATGTAGCATCTGCGGGGTGGCCTCTTTTTCTAACCAGCTTATCTAGTTACTACTTCATGAACACAGGAGTCAATGAGACCACACCGACATTCCCGCCCGGATTTCGCATGATCAGCGGTGATGCTGAACGACGAAACATCAGTGTGCCAATTCCTGATCCTCCAAAGTCGCAGTGGACGAATCAGGATACAACTCAACACGCTCTACGTCAAAAAGCTTTAGGTTTCAACTGTCTGGGAAGCGTTCCCCCTGAAGGATCACTTCAACGTCACTTCCTGCCGTCCAAAACCTTCATCGACCAGCACTGTCCTGCCGGATTGCGTCTGGAATTGATGTTTCCCTCGTGCTGGGACGGCGTCAATCTCGACAGTGATGACCATCGAAGTCATGTGGCATTTCCAAGCATGGTACAGGATGGAAAGTGTCCGGACGGCTTCTCTACTCTACTTCCCACTCTCTTCTACGAGATTGCCTGGGAAACCACAACTTTCAAAAATCTCTCAGGTCACTTCGTCCTCGCCAACAACGATCCTACCGGATTTGGATACCATGGAGATTTCATATCAGGTTGGGATCCCTTGCTGCTCAGAGCTGCAGGCGAGCGGTGCACGGATGAGAGTGGTCAGGTGGAGAAATGCGAGGTGTTTTCACTGAGAGATGAGAAATGTGAATTTCCTATTCCTCTCGAGGTACAGAATGAAGACTATTATGGGCCACGCAGTGGTCTGCCTGGACTGGCTTAGGTAACAGTGCACGAGATGGTGGAAAAAAACTGCAATTGCTAGACTTAGAACAGTTTCTCATAGCATTCTGTGGGACCCTTCTTGACCCTCTCGATTAGCGTACATTCCGTAGAGGCTTTAGTGAAGCCTTCCTGTAAAGCTTTTAACCTTGTTCCCCAATCTTGCAGGCAGACTTCCAGTGTTTGGACCTTTATCTCGTACGCATCCACGAGTCGAGTTCTTTGCAAAGCTTCAGTATTCCGATGTTGCAGCGTTGCCTGCAATTGACCGATATGTCTAGCTAACGAAGCATTTTCGATTTGCATTTGCTCGATCACTAGTGTTCGCTCATTAGCCAAGGATTCTGCCGCTCCCAATTGAGATCTGAGCTCCTCATTTCTTAATTCTAGTCCTTTGATCCTCTGGATGAAGCTGGGACTTTCCTGTAAAAAGTCAGCTTCACTTGATTGTCTTTTGCGGCCGTTCTGATAACTTACTACCGGGCAGGTGCGAACGTTACTATTGTCACCGGTGATTTCCTCGTTGAACGCACTGTTTTCTTCATTCGTCCAGGCTTCATTACTATTATCGCGTGCGAATACTATAATCGAAGAGCCTAGTTCTCGGCAAATCTCGCGAAAAGCACCGATATTATGTTTGCTGAGCTGCTTCGTGAAGAGATGTCCTCGCTCTGGAAGATATTGCCAGAGGTAAGGATCGGTTGGACGAGGCAGTAGGCGGACTTCTTTAGGATCAATTAAAAGCTTCAAGTGTTTTCCTAGACGGCCAATTAGGGCAGTGTGGTAGCATAAACGCAGAAAGCTTACTGATGTGTTCAGACAGCTCATTTCGGCATTGTTCACGCCATTGAGCGCGTTCAAGGTTGGAGTTTCTCTGTTGTGATTGGCTGGTCATTGTGTTGATGCTGGCGCAAGTCTTGCACCATCAAAATTGAAGTGATTGAGTGACTCGATATCCATTTTTTAGCTACAATAAGTAAATAACACTAATTCTACCCGTTGAGAAAAGTACTTTATTAAGCCATAGTCAGGTTTTGTTTCATGAGTCGAAACCTGTGGTAGGAATATCATTCTGCCACCTAAAAAGGCTTTGTACTCAAACTCTAAATTCCCCCAAATCTTAAGGTTGCAAAAGAAAGAGCTAGAACATGGCCGGATCGCCAGGACGTGGTAGCTGTTGGACAAGGTCAATCCAATCTTGTGTCGCGTCATTCACCACACTTGTGTATCTCTGTAGCAGGCTGTCGAGTTCGTCTGCGAGCTGTAAAAACTGGTTTTTGGCTGGCTCCGCTGCGTTTGGTACCAGGTAATAGTTCAAGATGAGTTGTTGCATAACAGATTGGACACCATCCTGCATGTCCTCCACAGCTTGAAATACGGTACGGAAGTATCGTAACTCCCGCTTGTAAAAAGCTGTCTCCCTCACCAACTCCACTAACCTCTGTTCGTACGTCGGTCGAGGCAGCCTCTTCTGTGCTTGCAGGGTGCGGGGTTGTAGCTCTAGTGCGAAAGTAGTGCCGCCAATGCTTTCGATCTTCTCATCGAACGACCGGACAGAGGGAGGCTGATGCGCAATGACGTTTCTGTCTGCGAGAATGCGCTTGAAGTAGGTATCAAAAGCTGATTGTTCCGGCTCCATGCTGTTGTGTTGCTTCGTGATGATAACACTAATGCTTGTCCCAATACGTTATGCGCCCAAGTTGTCACGGTGAAAGGGTGAATCTCTCGTGCTTATATGTACTACCTACAAAACTGCTCCACCGTTTATCGGTGCTGGACAAAACGTGAAAAGCTTTTTGTACTGAAAGTCATTATTCTATACCTATGAAAGCAGCTCAAAATTCCTATGACCCTACCTCGCCGAGACCAGTATCTTCTTGTGGAAACATTTTCTCGATAAATGCAATCAACATCTGTGATGCTTCATATGCGGCGCCAACGTTGCTCTCACACCCTTTGAGCACTTCCTTCACTTCCGAAAGTGTGTCACTAAGACTTTTCATCCTGGCCTCTTGATGCCTCATTCTGTTCTCAATGACTCGAATCCTAAAGCAAATTAGGTCGGATAATGCTGTTTGGATTCTCTTGGCATACGTACCGAGCATCAACCTGTTCCTGTACCGGACGAACGCGTTGTAGTGTGGTTTGTAAGTTGGATATTCTTGATTGGGGTTGCTCTCTGGCTGGCTGTTTTCCAGAATTCCGATTCTGGTTGCTTGGCGGGCCTGTTGCGTGTAATTGTGCGTAACTGGGATGGCTTCCACGTTCTCGGTTTTGCGATGCCCCCCTGCTGAAATTCGGGGGATCAGAAGCGTCAAAAGTTGCATGTGAGGCCGTCTCGTGGGGTGGTATTGAGAAGGAGAACTGCTCCGAAGTGCTGTCGAAGAGTCCTGATGAGTCGCTAACGTCCATAAACGCCGAATGATCTTCGAAGTTCATGTTGGCTTGAAAATGTGGTTTATCTGCTATCTAGCTAGAGGACACAGTGCGTTTGGTGAGAACTTAAATCACCTTTGCTCACTGCCAAAAAAAAGGGGCAAATACTTTTGGAACCCCGAAGCAAATTCTTTCTGTTTCCTCTTCCGCCACCATAATCTGTGGGATCTCTACAAATTCTTGACATTGTTTCATGATCAGATCCACAGTTTCTGTATGAAAAAAGGTTCGAAGTGGTTGAGGATTTACTCAGTGGGGTCGTCAGCAAACAGCTCAGAGAACTCCTCATCGGAGCCAGTGACGGATATTTGACTATTCGGACTAAAAATTTGCCGGTGGCAAGGCTGTCTAATACAAGAGGTGGTCGGTTGACTACCTAGGAGGACGAGAAAAACAAGACTTCCGATGTTAAACCATGAAACTCAACCACTGCATGGTTGAGGCAAACAGATCGACGGAAAAAAGTACAGAGCTCATTAACGGTAAGCACAATATTTTCCTATGGTATCCACAGAATGCAGTGGTTGCCACCATCACTCCAAGTTTGTCCTAGGCCCTAACCACCGCAAAATGTGAGATTTAAAGATTTCATTTCCTAGCGGTCATCAGGGTCATGCAAACCTCAACCTACCATGGCACGAAAAGTCCGCAAGAGTGGCAGCAAAAACAAAGCATCAGGTCACACCTCGTATCGGGACAGAGCGGCAAAAGACGAGAAAGCAAGATACGAGCGCTGTCGACGACGTCGCTTGGGATTGGTAAAAAAGCTAGCTGAATTTCACACCCTGTTTGACACCGAAGTCCAGTGTTTGTTCAGAAGTAAGACAGATAAGCGACAAGTTTACTGGTTCAGCTCAGAAGACGACTGGCGGGATCAAGCACCACAGACAACAGTAAGTATTCGCACAAATTTAGCGATTAGACTGTTCGCTCATCAATGTTCTAGCCAGGAGCCATCCGGCTTTCCGGACCCGGTCATCGAAGGAGCAAACGCCACGACCTCATAGCACCAGAGACAAACTACGACAGTGACAGTGAAAACTCAGACTTCCAGGACATTCAAGGAGCCTCTACAGAATTTGCGACATCGTTGAGTGGGTTACGCATGGCGTTCAAGACTCTGTTTGATATCTTCGACAAGGCACACGTCATGGAGCCGGACGATTCATGCGGGGGATAAGTTGAGTGGTCCGGGTGAAATAAAAGTTCAAGCCTTTACCAAATCGTGCACGAACTTCGTGGATGCATTAGATCGGTGGGGTCTCTGGTGCATTAAAGCGGCTGTTTCAGGTATGCTAAGGCCGAATGATGAATCAATATAAACCTTGTCGGACCCGCAAAACTTGAAACAAACGCCTGGGAATGCGATTGGATAGATTCATTAATGCTGCTGGTGACGTCAGATAAAGCGCTAACTGGCTGCAAATCCACTTCCTCCATGTTCCATGCTGGCTAGGGCTTGCAGCATCACAAGATCACGAGTTCGCACAGGGAGGCTTTTGGCTTTGTCTCGAGTCATCCTAGCAAGTGTTGTGTGCCGCATAGATCGTCTAGCGCTCAATCGGAGTCCGACGATGTGTCATCCCAGTATGCTGACGATCGAGGAGGAACGCGTGGATTTGCATGACTGTCTCCACATGGCTGAGGTTGCAAGATATCACCGCCATCTTTGCCCACAAGTCCCTGCAACGCTTGGAGCGTGGCATCAACAAATTCCGATTCTTTGCCTTCTGCCCTCAGGTTGCTCTTTGCCGTCACTGCCGAGAGACATACTGTACGTAATTTGTAATCCAACTCAACGATTTGCGAGTGCGATTGTTGTAGAAGTTTTCGGAGATTGCTTAAACGTACATCTTTGTTGAGATTGTCCTTCAGCGCGCCATTCAGAGATTCCGTAGACGATGCAAGTTGACTGTCAAGCGAATCAGCTTCCTGTCTCCAGTGATCGCGTTCTTCCTCTGTCTCAAGAAGTTGGGAGCTGAGTTTGATGACAATTTTTTCCAGAGTGCTTCCTGCCATTATCGAAAGTCCTGTTTTGTTGAAGAAAGTCTTTGGGCTGGTGGTCTCCCATCACCCTATAGATTAAATAGTTCGATCGGTAGGGATAGGCCGTACTATGTAGGTTGTTTGGTAGGCTCCTAAAAATGGTTGTCCAACCAGAATCAATGGTTGTCGCATCGAGGCTGCACGATTCCGATCCTCAAACACTTGCAGTCCTCTAATACCACTTAGATGATCTATACCAGGCTCACTCCTTAATAAGGACTTTCCGAATTAATGATGCTGGCTCGACCCATGGCCACAGAGACAATAACTCTTTGACAGCGTTACTGAAGAGGCAGTAACCCAACCACCTTATCTTTTTCACGTTTACCATTGTCTTCTCCATGTCTCTCGCCAATTGCAATGCCGGAGGTCTCCAGCTGGATTGCGTTCAAACGACCCACACTGACTTCGTGTTTTGAGTGCTCTTCAGGCGGTTGCATCTGTGAAGAATCGATGGATATGGCACAACGCTCAGTATGAAGTCCCGGTTTTGGTGGCTTGGTCCGAGAACCGTGGGTGCACTGGTCTGGCCTCCCTCAGTCCTCTTAGTCCCCGTGACTGAGCTTGCAAGCGTATAAGATGTGATGCTTTACCCAAACCAAGATGCCATTTCACTTCTATTACTCGCAATGTTCCACTGTCCACATGTTCAGTGGCTGGAACTGGATCGATTGGACCGGCGCTGGACTTTGACAGATCCTGGTCGCCTGAAATGTGTCGTTAGCGAGTTTCTTAACCCAAGACAACAAACCCCATCGGTCGTCTTCTTTGTCGGCAACAACCTTAAATCGGAGGCTTTGCGGAATATATATCCTAACAATAATATCTCGGGACAAGAAGCGCATGGGATCGCAAACCTCCGTGTCGAAGCCGGCGCGCACGAATTCAAAAGTCCCACCTTATTTGCTGATTGTACACCAGGGGCACCGTGTATGAGCTTGCTAGGGCCACGAACAATCTGCCACGAGAATCATCGACATACAATCTGTGCGGATGATTCACCGATCGAGGATGTGATAACAACGATCCAGGTAAACTTCATTCTACCGTTCAGCCACGTTGTATGCGTCTTCGCGGATGATTTAGGAGGAAATTATGCCTGTGCGAGGTACATCGAGGGCTGGATGAGAAAAAGCTTTCGATCGACAAGCTCTCGAAGCCATGCCAATCCTCACTTGTTGATCGCTACTACAGACTCTAGTAATCTCGATGCACTGGTGCAAATTGAATGCGACGAGAGTTTCAGTCTGATTTTCGAATCTTTCCAGATACTGAGCGAGGCTGGATCTAGTCGTTTGAAGTTCCCAAGGCTTAAAACAACACTTCAGCACGTGACCGACGATGCCAGCCGTTCCAGGGGCCAGATGCATCTGCTTTTTAACGCTGCGGACTTGGCAAATCTGTTTTCATTCGCTGTCAGTCAAGACCCAACAAAACCCATCGATCTCTTAATATCACCTCTACACCGTGCAAGTTCCATATCAGCTCAATATGTTGTACCGCATCTGCAAACCTTCCTGTCTTTATCCGCTGGACACCTTTCCGAGCGGCAGGCTGTCGAACTGGTCGCTTCTGCTCTGCTGACCCAGTACTACCCTCCGACAGCTCATTGTAGGTGTCTCTGTCTCCTGTCCCACCCGGTAGCCGAGTTGATGACTGACCACTACAGATTTCCATCCACAGATGGTCTTTGAGAGGTTTGTTCTCCCAATTCTCACTCACCTTGCCGGTGTCCAAAGGAAGACCCCGCCGGGCATTACGCTATCCTCCGACATTGTCCTGGAACAATTCTGTGTTCTGTTCCATCGCCTGCGCCCGTCTTATAATGCGCACAATCTTCGCCGGAGAATACTTCTTAAGCACAAGCGCTCCACCGCCGGGATCCAGTCAACGAACACGTGTCTGTGGTGTTTGATAAGACCTCCCGAGCGCAGCCTGCGATGTGGCCACAGCGTGTGTGAAGAATGTCTTGAGCATTACTACAGACCTGGTAACAGCGCATATGCCTATGTGGTTGATCGCTGTCTCATTTGTGGCCTCAATGTGGAGGCGGTCCTAAAGACTAAAGGACCTACAGTCATGCCGTCATTACTAGGTGTGGATGGTGGCGGAGTACGAGGCATAGCCGCGTTGATCTTGATGAAACGACTACAAGATGTGCTTGATGTTCCATGGCCACTTTGGCGATTTTTCCATTCGGTAGTGGGAACGAGTATTGGTAGAGTTCTTCCTCCCGTTCATGGGCCTCACAGCTGAAATAGCCTAGGTGGAGTCATCGCCCTCGATCTCACCGTCGGCCGCTCGTCAATCGATGAAAGTATTGCCCGCTTTCGCCAATGGGTGACCGACATTTTCCCTCCCAAGATCCACCGGTGCCTACCGTACTGTCACACTTTCCGAGACTTCATAGTCTGGCTCATCCGTGACAGTAAGTATGACTCGGAAACTTTGGAGGCGGTGATGCAAGAAGCCTTCGGTAAGGTTCAGCTTCTCTTCGACGCACCGGCACAACACTGGTCTGGTACCAAGGTGGCCATTATGGCGACAGAGACCTCAGGTTCCGAGTTGCGGATCTTTACAAACTACAATGGTCCAGGTCATCGTCAATCTGATACAGGTACAATATATCCCTGTACGAAACGGTCTGTAAAGGTCTAATCGTGACAGGTTACAAGATTTTGCGCCCACCAACGACGTCTGAAGAGCCCTTGGTTTGGGAGGTGTATGTTTGATGCCACATTTGTTGACATTTGCTAAACCTCTACAGTGCCCGAGTGACAGTAGCGGCACCACCGTATGTTCACTCTTTGTCCAATATTGAAATTTGAGCTGACGTTGTCCATAGGTATTTCCAATACAAGAAGATCAAAGGTTGTGGTCCGATGCATGATGGCGCATTCAGAGCTAACAATCCCACGGAACCTGGGTTGTGGGAGCTGAGCTCCATTTGGCCTGGCCATTGCCGACCAGGTCTCGTCTTGTCTGTTGGCACGGGGTACCATGATTCTCCTGCGCACGAGCTGGGCCGCGTTCGAAGTTTTTGGTTCGACTGGTCTTTGTTCCGTATAATCCGTTCCTTCCTATCGTCACCAAGCCTGCATGGACAAAACAGCTGGAAAGCCTTGCTCAATCGGGTCGACAAAGATTTCCGCGATGATTACCTACGCCTTAACCTTGAATTCGAGGATGCAGAACCTCCTCTGGACGATGTTGCACAGATTCCCACCTTGTGCGAACTAGCTATGCATTGTGAGCTGGACATTCGCCCTTACCGGGACGCGATATGGGCATCGGCTTTCTTCTACGAACTGGTCGAAGCTCCAACGCTCTTTTGTGGCTACTATACATGTCATGGGGTCATCTACTGTGGATTCGATGATGCCCGGCCGCTTTTGCAAGCCATTCGACGGGCGTATCCACGACCCAAGCTTGCGCTAGATGGGAGAATAATTGCTGACTTCGGCGTGGAGGGTGACTACTGTGCCGGTTGCGGGCAACTCCAGCAGAAGGCCAGTTTTGGGGTGCCTCATCTGACCACTAAAGTAAATCTGGAGTTGGGTTTCGAAAGAGGGGTCAATCGCCACATATCAAGTTTTCCGAACACCATTCAGTGGGTGATTGACCAGCAAAGTAAGCACGGGCAACTGAGGTCATGGTCCTCTGTAGGAAGGTGCTCATGCCACGCGAAGTCTCACAAGCGTCCCAGCTCCTGGATGGCAGAAAGGCGTTCTAAAAGAAGAAGAGTAGCATAAACACATGACATTTGAACTGAATTTGATTTAAAGTGTCATGTTGTAAGCATACAAATTGCAAGAACACAATTCTAGCTACACGAGTATCTACTAGAGGTTGGTAAATTGACTATCAATGCGGACTCCTAATGATGGTACACAAAAAATTTGTCTCTCCAGCTTCGCTGTTAATCTAGGTAGGAATAGCAAGAAACACTTCTTAAGCCATAGCCTCATTACAAAGTCTTAACAAAACTGCAATGCTCTGCTGCGTCTTGTGTTTTTGCATGTAGATACTATTACGAGTAAGTTTCTCGTCCTTAAAGTGCAGCTAGGTAAAGATCTTATTTCACCTAGCATTTCTCTTTAGTGCCTAAAAGTTCAAACGCTGGTCTAAGCGCCTTCCCAGATTCAGCCTAAATCCTGCGGAGCCGTGTTTCATTCCCTTGGCATTGTAGAGGCCACCCTTGCAAGCGACTGTATTCACCCTCAAGCTGTACTATCATAATTATCAAGCTGGACGTGACCTTCGTTCGTCATAGAGGCGGACGAATCCGTAATTTGAATTTCTGCTGATTGACCAGACAAAACTTTGGTTCTGACTTCGTGGATGAGATGTGTGCTGATGCTGAAAGGATCTTTCGGTAGCCAAATAGTAGTATTGAACCAACGGAAAACACCATCCTCGGATGATGATGATGGCGGCTCAAGTCTCGGGCGGATATCTAGAGAATCCGTATCTTGCTGCTCCTCCACGAAATCGTCAATACTACTTTTCAAGACATCTCCGTGCCGGATCCAAGGCTCGTATAATCTTTTTAAACGAAGGTGGAACTGTGTGCACATAACAAGCGTCAACACTAGGATCGAGAGCTGAGCCAGATCATGAGCTTGGTTACTACCATCGAACTTTAATATGAAAAGCCCAATAATGGTCGCCTGGTATGTGTACACACCGAAGAAGAGACTAAACACCGCTGGAAAATAGAGCTTCCCTTGAGTTTCGACCTTGATATCTGACAAATATAGTAGAGTATATCGATAGCATAGGTTTGCCACCCCAAAAGTAAAAGCTGCCACTGGGAGGATCAGTGGGGTGAGCAAGGAGTAAGTCAATGCTGTAAACGGAATTAGCGTGCTTTCAGCCAGGTGCCAGACCTTACTCACCAATTCCTGCAAGAATGCTATAGAAGGGATATATCTCTCCCCAATATGTCGGAAACAGGAGATCGTTCTTTGCGAAAAGCCGTTGGCGGGGTGTCATTGTTTGCCTCGATCTCCAACACAGCTTGATCAGTGGTTGAAGTCTGAAGATTGTGAATGCTGCAAGGAGGATGCTCTGGATCAACATATATGAGAGATAGTAATTTCCTGAGAGTGGCAAATTGAGAGCTAGGATTCGTGGTAGTTCGGTGATTCCTTTGTTGAGCACCTCGAATGCTGTAGGAATCAGTCCCGATGCTATAGAGGGGGTAACAAAGAGCTGGATGAAAAGGAATATGGTGTAGTACTTCTGCGTTTCAATTTGAATCTCCGACAAAGTAAGGTATTTGGCGTGTTTTAGCGTGAATCGCAACAGTAGTGGGTAGAGTGACATAAGAATTGACGTTGCCAGGGAGGGCGCAACGCCCTGTACGACTCCTCGAAGCCAATCTGGTATCCCAACGTCCGATCCTCCAGGTATGATCTGAAGGAGAATACTGATCTGAGAGAGACTGCCGACCGCTGCCATGGGAATCGTCCAAAGGACAATCGTGACCATGATCAGACTTCGGACGAAGCTCCGGCGGGCTTCAGTCTGCGACCACGAGTAGCAGATGTTGGAGGGAATGATGTCCAACACATTGGAACCAAGGTATTGAGCGCGACATCGAAACATGTCGAGCGACTGAGGGCAGTCTTCGATTGCTCGGGCAGCATAGTAGTCACTTAAGCCTAGGAGTGCTGATCGAACCGACCCTGATCGCTTCGGCTGGTTTGTCTGATTGGGCACAGCAGCTGCCAGGCCTCTAAGCCGTTCATACAGTGTAGGCATTGTCGCGGTCCCGTTGATCAAGGACTTCTTCTCCTTGTCAGCGGAACGTGAATAACGCTGCTGAATTTTTTGTAACACATGGCGTTGAAATTGGACAGTATCCATTGTCGAGAATGTTCGGACCATGTCAAGAATGAATAATGTTTCGCTTTTCTCGATACGCTGTACCAGTTTTCCAAGTTGCACTAAACGTGGATGACTTTGACGAACAAAATCGGTGAAAACAATGTGGTCTTTCCACCGAGAGTAGTATCTGCGAATCTTGTCCGTGTCCCAGTCCGAGGGTAAACTCTTCACCGCGACGAAGAAATTGCGGGGGGATACACAGTGGTTGGCATTGTGAGGATTCAGTGCTTTCTGACAGATCATAACACCACGTGCGAGCTGTCTAGATATCATGTATAGAATCAAAATCACTGTGAGGGGCACCAGTAACGTATAAAGCCAATAGACTTTTGCCTCCTTCGTCGATAGGTTGGACCAACTAAGCATATTCAGCCAGTCTCCCGACGTAGACTGCATACCGGCGAAGTAGGCGTAGCAAGCGATACCGGGGGTTATAAACAAAGTTGAAAATGCGAACATGGTGAAAATGAACCGAAGGTAGTGGAGGAAGAGTGTCGCTTCAGTACCACAGTCGTGTGTTATTGTGCTGCTGGGCTCTCGTAACAATCTCAGAAGGTTCCGGATGGGATTACGACAGAGAGGTGAAGTACGTGTGTGTAAGAAAAGAAATAGTCGCGGATACCTGGAAACCATTAGTCTTTCATCTGAGGCCAAAAAGCGTATACGCGCCGTAGGATGGATGATTGAGGGTACAAGCAGAGGATGGCGCACGCAAGCATAGCAATGCCCAAGAAACCACCAGCAGAACTCAATGAAGTAAGAAGTGCCCTTAAAGATCCCGGCTGCAGTGCTTGTGCTTTTCCGTCTTTGAGAGAAGATACATTGAACGCGCTCTCCGCGTCCAATGTTTGGATCATCTCTGTCGTCCCAACTGATATCCCAGATCTCGATGAATACGGTTGAAGTGTAATGTGTAAGGAGTTCTATAATTTCTTTCTCACTGTAAGTCCGTAAAACTCTGTTTGTAACAATTCTCTTCTAGTTTAGGAAGTGTTCAACTTACCAGACCTCTCTGAGACACAGAGCCAATGAGCGATGTTGCCAGCCCCTTTAAGCTTTGCCTAAACCGGAAACGCATGATATTCGATCCTTCTCCCTCATGCCATGCTTTTCAGTGGATCCTACCCAAAAGCGTGGTTCCCATAACTTTGCGCAGTCATGAATTCTGCTATGCTGTTCGACGGTTTCTTTTAGACCCAAACTGGATAGCAGCACCGTGAAGAGCTGCATTTATGGATTTTCCACTGTTCTCATGGTGCTGGCACTCGAATAAATCTGTAGTCTCCTGCCACAAGCTGAACAATTACAATCCACCTACAATCTGAGTTCGCGCCCAACACCAAAACTATGTCACAACGTACGGTGCGTTTCGCAAAGAAAGCTCTGGGAAGCCCCCGAAGTCTGAATCAAGAAGAACGTTTTGTGCTCAAGTCATTTTCTCGACACGTACAAAGATGTCAATCATGTTCAATCGAGGAAACGAGATCGTCCTACCGCTGCCAACTGTGCACACGTGGAAGCGGTTACGGAAAGGACATCTTGCAGTACCTGTTCTACGAAAATGGCCGCTTCCTCTCGCGCATCGACGAGAAACTAGGATACGGTCGAACTGAAGTCATCGTTCCAGACGAATACCGTGTATCAGGCATTTTCCTCCAATGCAAGGCATTCCCGGCCTCTGAAAGATCATCTCATCCGCCAAGTCAGAAAGCACCGCAGATGATCAACGTACCGCCTATTACTTTAAAGCCTACCGTACTGAGAGTTCAGCAAAGCGCAAGGCCGAAGGAACTTGTGGTCCATGTCACTGTCCCGAGTTTCACTATTCCGATCCGTCTTGATACTGAAAGTTTCTGATGCATGATGGTTTGGTTGGAACCAGGGCCAAGAAAAGTTTTGTCGCAGGGTATCTCATAGTCAACTATTGGAATGTCTGCCTAGACGCTCGTTCACTCAAACAAGTTTAAATCAACTTTCCTAGGCCACAACCCGTTATCTCTATAACCTTAGTTGCTACATCGTAACGTTCTGTGAAGGAGAATCCCTGTGCACTGTTTACGCACTCCTCGAAACTTTAAAGAATGAATGCCATGGTGTCGGTTCTATCTGATCCACAGCTCGACAGTCGTCAGACCACCAAGTCGAGTGCTTTTGCCACAGGTACTGGCTGTTTGTTCCCTATCCTTTTTCTCTACTAATGTACTTCTTCATGTGGCGATCAAAAGAAAACTTGCTGAATGTTCTTCTGATCGCGACTTCTATCATGTTTGATGCAGCCAGCTAGCATCCCAGTGCAAAGTGTCAACAGAAGTGACAGACCGGTGGCCACTGTGATAACAACCTATTCAGATCGTTAAATGAGTTCAATGATCGACTTTGATTATCACGAACCACTAGTCTGCAAAAATTTGTCGGTCCCTCGCCCACCATGCATTCTCTTGCGGCCTCTGGAGTCAACAACAGTGCCATGATTACAGACAACACTATAACTTCAAGCCCGTTGAATATCCATGGTGAGTGCCGGCCCCCTTGAGACCCTCGAGACCTGTCAGCGCACGCGATGAGTAATCTCACCAGGCTGAGAGTTGCTGCCCCAATCATGCAACCAAGCAGATACAAATTTCTTTCGAACTGAATGCCCTCAACTTTCCATCCAACACAAAGGGTAGTCAACGCGATGCCATTCAAGACTAAACAAACTGTCGCGACCTGATGGAGATAGCGATATTCGGCCATGGAGAATTGGAAGAGCACAACAGGACAAGGAGGTTCATTTTAATACGTCGCTTGTCCGAGTTAACCATGTACCTCTGCAGACAGTGGTTTCGTACCTTCAGCATATGGTGGCAAAGATGCTCCATGCACTTATCATCACGCGAGTTATTTATGCTTCGATCTCAAGTTGTGCTCTACAAGCATTGCTTTATCCGTCTTTCTTCCCTAACTCCCTTCCCTTTGTTTTTCTTTTCCTTTTTACCAAGAAACAACTATGATCGAATCTACTACTCCACTAGACTCACAGTGTGTCCTCAATACGTTCTACGTCTTAGTCCACTTTCTACAGGCTCGTCCACAGATCGAGCTCCATCTAACGGAACCTTTTAACCGTTATGATCTCAAGGATATTCGTCTCCACGATTTTCGGCTACGGTACCAACTGGATCTGGCTTGTCTTGTTCAAGTGATCCGAACAGTGTATGCTGCACAACATGCAGCTCAACACTACAATAGCTGGACCCAAAAGTGGGGTTCAAACAGCATTGAGGAGTTCTCTCGCCATGGTTTTCACTTTGGATATGACACTACAGAGGTCGCATGCATGATCAAAGATGGCCGGCGCCTACTTCAGCTTGAATCTGCCTGTGGGTGTCCTTACACGAGTTTTGTCATGGCGTTGGATTGGCGTCGGTTTGAAGCAACCTCAAACGACCAGCTACTCCAGTTGACACAGGATCTCCTTTCGAAGCCCGCCATACAAGGCATTGTCAAATCCCTAGCACCGCACTGGATGTATGCTTCTTTTACATGGTACCATGGTTCGTGTTCCCAATGCAGATCTCACTCTCGCTAAAGAACGGGCGGGATACTAACCGAGGCCGCAGACCAACTCCTAGAATTCCGTCTGAGGAACACTCAAGAACGTGAGCGCTTTATCCACGACCTAGTGAAGAGGTGTGGAGGATGCAGCTTATTTCTCCAAGAAGAGTGCTTCGACCATGCACATTGCGTTGGTTGTCGGCGCGGCGGGTATATCTGCCACGGAACATCAACCACCGAGATCGAGGCACCCAGGCACTCCGCATTTTTGACTTCTGCGGCTGAAACACTTCAGCGCACATCTTCAAAGTGCAACTACCTTATCGCAAACTCTGTAGACCAATCGTCGAACCGACTAACCGCAGCGACCTTAGACTACGGATGCTCTTCCAACTTGCCGTGGGAAGAAGCTCAGATATTAGATGCAATCCTGGAAATAGACCATAAATTGGAAAGGCTTTGTCAACTAAACAAAGCGGAATGCGAATCCTGCCGAAACCGGAAGATTAGATGTTCGAAATTAACCCAAAGAAGACCGCGGCAAAGACGAGCTTTTAGTACTTCGCTTGAATTGCTACTTCCTGTACCAGAAGTCGATGAGGTATCGAACAGAAATGAGTCAAGTCCGGACGGAGTAGTTGAGTGTCTCGGGCCGAAAATCACCTGAGTTCTAGTTCATGCAGGCTCAGCCATTGCGCTAGTGTTTCAATGGTTTGGGGAAGGCATGGATCATGCATCTAAAATGGTGGCGCTGGGAGAGGCGGGGTAAGGCTCGTGCT
>JAPDRQ010000149.1:0-78916 GCA_030247915.1 Neophaeococcomyces mojaviensis
AGAAAAAAAATATTGATTAACAATTATGATTAATTTAGTCTAAGGCTTTCTAGTCATGCTCTTCAGCCTAACCAGAAATGCTGCCTAAAACGAACTCTTCTGGGTGATCCTCGGGTGAGACCCTCCTAGACCAGAATGAGCCAAGGTGAGCGATGTGGTCGATGCTTATCTTGGCAATGGTCAAATGGTTCGCTGCTTTTGGACGATGCCGCCCACGCCAGAATAATAATGTATCAGATGATGCTCATTGACGAATGACTTCCCACCCAACCTAGACAAAGAATAGGACGCTTTCCCTCACACCATCCCATGTTTTCGATGATTCCTATGTCCCTTGCCGCCTGACGTCTTACTGCGCCCTCGCTACCACGATCTTGATCCATTATCAAAGCACGGCCTGATGGCCCAAGGCCCTTCCCGTCCGAACACTTGACCTTCTTTACGAGGACGCAGGTGCCAGTCGACCAACTGCCTTTGTTTATTAGCATGATACTCTATTGTTGACGAGCAGAGGCCCGGTGCCGGCTCGCTCTTCCCAGCATTCTGTCTTTACTCTCTTATCCGCCGCGTTGTCACTCTTGCCAATCATGCCGAACTCGAGCTTTGCACCTGGGCATGGTGACAGTAGAAATGAAAGTACAGCGTCATCCGTGATTCTTTCAGTCGACACACGTTCTCACCCCGCCCTCCCACGCACGAAAACATCCCTTTCCGCCAACGATGCACGATTGGAAGAGCATGACGAGCGGACTGCTCTGCTCTCAGCAAGCGACAGTCCTGTATGGCGTAACTATACAAGAAGTGGAGGAACAACACCAGGGCCCACCGGTCTGTCGAGAATTAGCAGCATGGTCGGCAGTCTGCGCTCACGGAAGACGCCAACGAGAGCAGATACCTGGGCACACGCCTATCCCTCGAGTCCTCTCTTCCTCCGAGCAAGTGGATTGCGAACGCCCAGATTGAACCAGTCTGTTGCGGGAAGGTTGATGGCGGATGAAAGAGTTTGGTATGATCAGTTCACCTCCACGGATTGGGTTCACGATAGCATTGCAGATGGCTATCGAGTGCTACAGCTGAGACGGTTGAAAGGCTGGAGAGGTAGAGCGAGCGTATGGTTCGATTCCATACAAGGCTGGATACTCGTCTTCCTCATCGGTGTACTGACTGCTCTCGTGGCCTACTGCATTGACGTTAGCGAGTCTGCCATATTCGACATCAAGAGAGGCTACTGCTCGGACAAGCCCTGGCTCAGTCACAAGGATTGCTGCCTTGGTGGTACCAGCTGTGCTAGATGGCGGACTTGGTCAGAACTGATCAGGTCTAGTAATGAGAGGAGAGTCTGGCTCGATTATATGGTCTTCGTGTTGTGGTGCATTCTGCTGGCCTGCGCATCTTGCTTTCTCACCCTCTTTTCCAAAACCGTTGTTCCCTCCTCTATTGCCGCCACCTTTGATGAGAACTTGGGAGCCGCCAGAAGGGCGAGTGAAAATCTGCAGGATGACAAGGTCGACTCACTGCCCCGACCACTGATTGAGGACAATCCTTTACCGGCCAGCATTTACTACTCAGCTGCTGGGAGCGGTGTTGCGGAGGTGAAAGTCATCCTGTCTGGCTTCGTTCTTCACGGTTATCTTGGATTGCGGACCCTCATCCTCAAGGTCTTCGCTCTTATTCTCAGTGTGTCTTCTGGTATGAGTCTTGGTAAGGAAGGGCCATACGTTCACATCGCGACATGCATCGGCAATGTTGCATGCCGACTCTTTGCCAAGTATAATGACAACGACGGCAAGCGAAGAGAAGTCCTGTCGGCTAGTGCATCTTCTGGAGTCGCTGTGGCCTTCGGCTCTCCGCTTGGAGGCGTCCTCTTTGGCCTCGAAGAAGTCAGCTATTACTTCCCACCCAAAACACTGTTTCGAACATTCTTCTGCTGCATCGCCGCCGCACTTGGTTTGAAATTCCTCAACCCATACGGCACTAGCAAAATCGTTCTGTTCGAAGTCCGCTACGTCACTGACTGGCGAGTCTTTGAGCTCTTCTGGTTCGCCTTCCTTGGCTTCGCAGGTGGTCTGGCAGGCGCCCTTTTCATCAAGGCCTCAAAATTCTGGGCAGAAACTTTCCGCCGCATTCCTCTTATCAAGGCCTATCCAATGCTTGAAGTCCTCCTTGTAGCTCTTATCACCGGCCTGACGAGCTTTTGGAACAGATACACCCGCCTTCCGGTTGCCGAACTCCTTGCCGAGCTAGCTAGTCCCTGCACACAAGGCTCCGCAGGAATGACAGGTCTTTGCCCAGCAGCCGAAGACATTCCTAGCGTAATCTGGTACCTTCTTATGGCCCTTGTCATCAAAGCCCTCCTAACAATCATCACTTTTGGTATCAAGGTTCCTGCGGGAATCTATGTTCCCTCTATGGTTGTTGGTGGCTTGATGGGCCGTATAGTGGGTCATTCAGTCCAATACCTTGTCTACCGCTTTCCCGACAGTTGGGCCTTCGGCTACTGCTCCAACACATCCTCTGGCTCCATTGAAGAGTGCATCACGCCAGGCATCTACGCCCTAGTCGCGGCCGGCGCAACAATGTGCGGTGTCACCCGCCTCACTATCACGCTAGCAGTAATCCTTTTCGAGCTCACAGGCAGTCTCGACCATGTGTTGCCTTTCTCTCTCGCCATTCTGTTTGCGAAATGGACAGCTGATGCCGTTGAACCGCACTCTATCTACGATCTGTTGACAGACATGAACTCTTACCCTTTCCTCGACAACAAAGTCAGTCCCGTCTTTGACTCCGAACTCGGTGATATTGTTCCCAGGCTCCGCATTGATAAACTCATCGACATTACTATCAGTCCATATGTAAAAGCCAGCGAGCTTCGCACAAAACTTAACAGGCTACAGTCAGCGGGCGAGCTTGACGGTGGTCTCCCCATTGTGCGTGAGAAAATCCTGATAGGACTGATTCCAGTTCCAGATCTGGAATTTGCACTTGACAAGCTTGAAACACCTGAAGAGGAAACTATGTGCCTGATGTCCACATCGTCACACCCATCTAACCCGCACCATCATGGCTGGCCCGGTACAAACATGAACCTGGGTGCAAGTTTTAATTCCTCCATGCTCGCCGACGATGAGGGCTCCATCTCAGATCATAGCGTCTCCGAACCTGCTGACTTGACACCTTTTATCGATCCAGCACCTGTTGCACTTGACATCCACTCGCCAATGGACCTGGTTTACCAATGTTTCGTCAAGCTTGGTCTAAGGTATGTCTGCGTGGTCAGTGATGGGCAATATAGGGGAATGGTGCACAAGAAGAAGTTTGTGAAATACATCAAGACGTGTGATGATGGCAGTTAGAAGCGTCGAGCTGATTTGCATGACGAGGGTGAGGAGGGTTAGATCGATGAGGAGTTAGTGATTCGAAGAGTTACGTGGCATTAGATGGGTTTTGCTATGAGTGGCGGGGTCGCATCAGGCTTGAGTATTGCAGGTGACAACGGATCCCTTTTTGCTGATTCATTAATGTGGGTGCATTTGGAGGAGAATCTGTGTTGTATCGCTGTGCTGTACAGGGAATGCTGTGTTAGGTGGCTTGCGTTCAAGCATACATACGTGACTTTAGAGATACCAATTTTGTAGATTTATTATTATTATTACCAGCATGTCATTATCTATACCTCCCTCCCTTGAAGTACACCTTCCCTCTCCCGACTTGTCAGATCGTACCTGACGCATGATGTCTGATGCCTTTTCAGAGATTGAGCAGTCAAACCAACAAGTCAGCAAACTAGGGAATTACAAGGTCATGCCTTTCACATAAGCTCATTTCGCTCCAACAAATATCTGTATTCTGTTATCCTCATCGCATGACTTGTCCAAATCTGTCTGTCCAGACCCGTCGAGCCAGAAATGTATAGTATCCTCTCGCTTCTGCTTTGTCGCTGTCAACACCGCAATATGATATTCGACGGTCGTATGCTCATTGCCCATTCGGAGAAAACAGGATAGGGACATGTGTGTTGATGCGAACGATTCTGTTGTAATACATTCGGTCTTTTGTGTGGGAGAAATATTGGCTACTGCTAACGAGGATTCAGGGCCAGAACACGTGTGCCGTGTCAAGCAACTGAGGGAGTGCAGTTCATGTCACGACATACAAAAAATTGGTGGTGTTATGCGTTAGCTCTACCAGATAGGCGGAGGAAAAGGGGAAACACAGCGTAGTCACTCAAGAGGTAAAAAGAAATTTTGTGGCAAACGCAATCTATTCTCAGCTACCTGTAATCGAGCTCGAACGAGCGACCAGGTGCTAATAGCTATCTAGCTGGCTGAAGGAGTGGCATGTGGGTTGAATCTGACTGCTAGGCAGACGAGTGCGTGTATTAAACCCATCGGAAATGCCAGAAGGAACACCGGAATCAGGAATTGAAAGCAGGCGTAGACGCCGGAGGTGAGACTTTTGTGCGGAGAAGAGATGATAAGTTGGTTCAGGATGACTGAGGATAGGTGAGTATGGTTCCAAGAAAAAGTGATGTGAGATGTCCTTAAGGCTTCCTATCGTAGCTGAGCAGGAGCCTCTATTCATCATCACTCTCTTCGTCCTCGCTATCGGCCTCATCAAGCCACTTCAAGAAGGGCTCAGCAGCTTTGCGCACCTTTCGGCTGGTAGAAATGTCGACATACTTCTTGCTCGCTTTATTGCCCCAGGGCTTGGCCACCTCCTCGGTGATGACATCGCTTTGGTAAAGAGTCATGAGAATCTGAGGCACCTTAGGGATGAGCTCCTTGTGGTCATGACCGACAAAGCGTTCGATACCGCCGAGAAAAGCTTTCTGGTGTTTCTCAGATTCTCCGATCATCTTGTGAAGCATGCCAGCTCGCTTAGGGATCTGAGCCACAATATTATCATCAAACACAGTTTGCGCGAGAACGGTAAGAGTCTTGTGCTTGTTCTCGATGCCGAGTTCAGCGGCCTTCTTGTAGATCTCAACATCATCGACCGCGCCGACACCGCCTTTTGCTTTGGCCTGTTCATCGATCCAGACACCGAGCTGGTCGTAGATGCTTGTCCCGTTCTCTTCACCTTCATCGTCATCGTCGAATGCAAGGGAGCGCTTCAGGTCGGTCGGTAGCTCTTTGGCACGGGCAGCAATCGCTTCGGCGGAAGTGTCGATAGCCCATTCTTCTTCTTTGGCATCACCGTTGGTGTTGACGTCAATGTGCTTAGCATCTTCCTGAATTTGCTTGGTGAATTCGTCGTCACTTCCAGCAGCAATCTCCTCATCGCCGTCGTCATCAGCACCCTTGTCGGAGTTGGACTCGGGTGGACTGATTGTCCCGTTGACGGAACCGTTTTCTTGAGCTTCAAGCTTGGCTCTGTCACGACGACTCATCTTTTCCTTCTTTCCTTTCTTGCCTCCCTTTGGCTCGTTCTTAATAATGTATCCGCTCAACTTGTGGCGAAGGTCGACGACAGTTCGTTGGCCACATGCTTTGCAATCAAGTAGGATTCGGCCGTCTTTGATATTGACCTCGGTTTCGGGATTCTTGCAGTCCTTGCAGAGGACGAATCGATTGATGAAACCGTCGAGGGATTCTTGAAGCTTGTCCGATTGGTGTGCTCCGTTGATGATCCATCGGTCATCCTTGGGGTTCACATTGGTTTGAGCGCCAAGTTCGTAACCGAGATACTTGATAATGTAGGCAGGTGGACGGGCTAGTGACTGAGCGACGCTTGGAAGATTGGCCACAACGGTTTTGATACCGTTACCCTTGCCCTCAATCTTGGAGACCAGACGCTCCATCTTGTAGCGGTAGAAGGGGTCGGCGACATCGCGACGGATCTGAGAGTGTGTTAGCGGGACTCAATTGCTGCAGCTTGAGGGTGAACTCACATTAATGGTAGCCATTTTTGCGGATATTGATCAAGAGTTTTGCCAGAGATATGCGAGAGCCACGGTTTTTGGATAATTTAGAAGAAAAGAAGGTTGCTGTTCGTTGCCGACTTGTGACTAGACATGCGTGGAGAATCACCACTGATTGTCTTGTATAAACATGAACCTTTGTGTTCTGGGGCGACACGAATCAACCATAGGCGAGCCTGGAATGGTTTCTACGAGGTTTCCTCGACAGCGGTAATATTTGCAAATTTTGGGGAAAGGAGGGAGTCGACGGGTGGTGACGATACATAGACAATCGGCGGCGACTTGGCTCTTTCGCGGGCGATGGAGTGGGACGGGGTTGCGATTGCACGACGGCTCTGCTTGAGCGACGGGACAAACGGGTTCGATGCTTTCCAACGGCGCAGTAGGTGACCTGTGAGGATGATAATCGAGATCAAATGGACTCGATCGATGGAATGATAGAAAGTGGTTGTGGTGACGAAGAGAAAGAAAAGAAAAGTGGTTAGTGGAAGTGGAAGAGGCTAGAAAATAAAGCACAGACGCGCCGACCGGCACGTTTGACGATGAGCCACACCTGCACAAACAGCGCCCCCCAGAACTGGAAGGCATCCCCCGGCCAGCCGCACCGTATTTTCTTTCTGGCAGAATTCGTCGGCTTGACTCGCATATCTCACCCGACAAGCTTTGGTATGCAACAGTCATCATTTTCAGCCTGTACCAATCCACAGCCACTCAGACCGTGTACTTCTGGCATGATCCGTTTCTGCCTCGCCTGTTTGTCCAACAACAGACAGCTGCACTCGATTGCTGATATGCAGCGGTTGGTGAAAGCTTCAAGCATATATTATGTGTGTCTCGCTCTTGGCCACCACTGTCATATATCAAGTCGCTGGGAGATGATGAGCACAGAATTGTTGTGTTCTGAGGCAAACATATGGAGTATGCATGACACAATCGCTTCAATGTTGATATATTCCTTGTCATACCCATTCCACTGCAGTGCGAGCATATTGGCTTTCATCTTATACCCTATCCCGCACGATTGTGTCGCAAGTGAAATTTCATTCTGCTGTTGAGCGTATCGTTCACGCGGCAATGCTGACAGATTAGCTACGAACGGGTGCTAATACGAGCAGTCTCCCTTTCAATTCCTGGTCTGCTAATATTCACACGTTGAAACATCGCAAAATCGTGCACGCCCGACGGAATAGCAGTGTCAAGTCAAGGAATATCTGAGGAGTTGCTGTGCGCGTCGTGATCATGTCCGCCAAGTCGAAATTTGATCTGACTTTGTATCTGGTAACGGACTCGACACCAGAAGTCCTTGGCGGCAAAGATATTTGCCATATTGTGGAGGAGGCCCTGAAAGGCGGTGTCACCTTAGTGCAGTACCGAGACAAGCATGCTGATACTGGTCTACTGATTGAGACGGCTTCCAAGCTTCATGCAATTACTAAAAAGTACAACGTACCACTATTGATCAATGACCGAGTGGATGTATGTCTGGCCGTTGGCGCTGAGGGTGTGCATATAGGACAGGATGATATGAACATCGCTAAAGCCAAGACGTTGCTTCCGCAAGGTGCCATTGTCGGCGTGACAGCATCGTCAGTGAATGAAGCAGACGCTGCTATTGAAAACGGAGCGGATTATTTGGGCATTGGAACCATGTTCGCTACGCCAACGTAAGCTTCGAATGCACCCACAGTACTTGGCTGACTGTGTTTAGTAAAAAGGACACGAAGTCGATCATTGGCACGAGGGGTACCAAGCTCATCCTTTCCAAATGCCAAACAGGTACGGAGCATAATGTCGGATGTGTTGCGATAGGGAGCATTAATAGGTCTAACGTTCAACGTGTCCTACACCAATCCACGTTTGGAAGCAACAAACTCAACGGCGTTGCAGTGGTGAGCGCCATTATGGCCGCACCAGATCCTCAAGCGGCGGCATCAGAGTTGCGAGATCGTATACGGAGTGCAGCAGAACAGTTCTACATTAGTGCCCGCCCCGGTGTTAAGGTAGCTGCAGACGTAGAAGAAGTGCTTGGTCAGATGCCGGCAGTCATCAAGAAGCATGTTTTATCCTCCGTCTTGTGCCACAATATGACCAACACAGTGGTCCAAAACTTCGCAGCCAACGTCTGCCTTGCAACCGGCTCGTCCCCCATCATGTCGCTGAATGGTGCGGAAGCGCCTGACCTTGCCAAGCTTGGGGGAGGACTTGTCATCAATATGGGCACCATCACTCCAGACATCATGAGTGCTTACCAGGCCGGCGTTAAAGCATACAATGCCGCCGGAAACCCTGTTCTACTGGACCCAGTTGGAGGTGGTGCTACGTCCGTGCGTCGAGCGGCCATTCAAACATTACTTGCCACGGGCTTCTACTCTGTCATCAAAGGCAACGAAGGTGAGATCGGTGCTGTGATGGGGTCCTCCACCACTCAACAGCGAGGTGTCGATTCGGGTCCATCGATATCGAATGAAGAGCAAAAAGCAGATATAGTCAAATGGCTAGCCCAGAGAGAACGATGTGTTGTCCTCATGACGGGTGCAACCGACTATCTGTCTGATGGCTCACGGACGGTAGCTATATCCAATGGTACCAAACTCCTTGGCAGCATCACCGGAAGTGGATGTGCTCTGGGCAGTGTTGTGACGAGCTACATGGCCGTACACCGGGACGACAAATTTGTTGCTGCATTGGCAGGTATTTTGCACTACGAAATAGCGGCGGAGAGGGCAGCGGCGAACCCTTCCTGTAGAGGGCCTGGGAGTTTTATCCCTACTTTCCTCGACGAGCTCTATCTCTTCGGGCGGGACGAAGAGAACTGGAACTTGCATAAGACAGCAAAGATCAAGTGGCTGTCTTAGTCATGATCATCATGACCTGGCACGATGTAAGACAGCGGCTTATCTTTTCTTCCTATCCTCTTCACATCAACTACAGGCCGGGCACTGCCCAAACTGAATTCTGTATAAAAGCATATATTGAGAATGAGATAATGCTCCATCCGTGGATGTGATGCACTCGCTGTACTACACTCTGTAAAGTTGAGTGGTGTTTAGAAAATCTTGGCGTGAATCTGCGGAAGGACGATCTCAATGCAAGAAAGAATGTCCGCTTGTTGTCGTTTACATCTGCAACAGTGAAGGGAGACTCTGCCGCTTTGAACCCACGTCGTCCAGCTTCATTGTCAGCAGCGAATTTGCACCGCAGTTCCATCATCATCATACTGCGACTCCACTATCGCCTTCAGCACGCTCGTAGCTACATCCCGCCTGATTTGATACACCACCACCCCCATCATCAATCACATCGCTGCAAGAGACCATCCGACTCCCGAAGCGCAATTGGGTAGTAGACATCGCTCAACCCAGCAATCCACACATCTCGGCCGACGTATTAGAATACTATTCTCGTCCGTCTCTGAGATCTTTCGCCTAACACTTGCGCCTAGAGGAAGCACGCAAAACCGCAGCGCAGTCGTATTCGCCCGAGCCAAAGCAGAAGAAACCTGTTTAAAAAAAGCCTGCACATCAAGACATAAGCCGTGTGAAAGCGACATTGCTATCCACTGCAAGCACCGATCAAAAGCGGCACGACATAGCCATTGAAGAGGCGTCGGCGTCGAAGGAAACCCTTGCATACGTCTCGTGTCTCGGTGCCCACCACCCGCCGAGTCTTTGTCTTCGAATGTGCTTTCTTTTGCTTTATCAGGTCTCGAGTGCAGATTTGGCTTGTGAGAGGCGACTGCGCTGTTAGTCTACCCGGCGATGGATGGGACGAGCTTCGCCACGAAAGAGGATCTCTGGCGCTTACAATCCGCTGTCAACGATCTGACCACTGCACAGGCACAGCAGGCTGAGCGCATTATGCGCCTGGAGAAGAAGAGTGAGGATGGTGCCAAGTCAAAGAGTCTATGGGGGCCTTCCTCACCCTTTCCTTCCGGGTTGAGCTCGTCTCACGCTGGTAAGTATGTCCCTCGATCCGTCACCATCGGCTGACTCGGCGGTTGTAGAGTCCACGCTCAATCCAGCGGCCGAAGCCTTCCGGAATTTCGACAATGATACCCCGGGAGGTATGATCAGCTCGTTAACATTGGATACCAACGACGAAGCCCGAAGACTAGCCTCCAGAGCGAACTCGGTGCGATTCGACGAAAGCGCCAACCACTATGCGCCCTCCAGACAGTCGATAGATCTGCCCACACGCACCGGGAGTGGTCTGGGGAGTCATCCCATGTCGGAGAGATCCTTGTCGCATCGCTCCGACGGTCGAGGCAGCACCATCGGCTTTGGAAGAGCAAACAGCTTCGGCTTGGAAAACAGTCGTCTGTTGGGGTCAATACACAATTCTCCCAGAGTCTCGGGGCACCCTCCTCCTGGCTTATTTGCCCTCAGCCCGTGTCCTGCCATTGTGCGATGCTGGCTCACAGAGACCTTCACCAACGATACTCTGCTGTATGCGGCAGTGTGCACAGGCGCAGCCGTCTCATCCATCGGTCTTTCAACGCTACAGCACCTCGCCTTGGACGGTTCTATCGTGGAAGAGAACGGCTTGCGCAAGATTCGCCTGCTAGTGTACATGACCGAAGCAAAGATCAATCTGCCGTCGTCTCGATCAGCGAGCCCTTCACCGCAAGTGCCAACTGTCACTGTGAAATTCATGGTAGATGACCATCCATCGCACGACAAATCCATTCAAATCGTCCTTGGTAGTGACATTCTCCGTCTGCAAAGCGCCGACCTCCTCCTTTCACAAGACAAGCTCGTCATTTTCGATGATGACCGCAACCAACTATCCATCCCGTTGGTCAGACCAGAAGACGACAACGTTTACCGCTACCTCATTACCAAAGCTCGAAGTCGAAGCGACTCCACAACCTCCGAAGTGCTTCCATCAGATGTCGTTAGTGACACCTCCGCCCCAGGCATAATAGGTCGACCAAGCAGAAGCAGACTCAGCTCCGTACAAGGCCCAGCATCTCCAACTACAGATGTTTCCCCTGGTGCAGGAGTAATATCCTCAAACGCTTCAGACGTTCACAAATCTGACACCCCCCGCGAGATCTTGACACGCTCAAGCACCGATCTTGCATCTCGCCTAGGGACGACCGTCGGCGAAGACTCGAAATCGGGTACCGAGAGCGAAAAATCAACCACGACACCTGTCTCGAAGACAAATTCCGGGGCTTGGTCCTCCTCCTGGCGAAATGCAACAGCCAACCCATCTTCTTCACAATCATCAGTCGATGGAAAATCAACTGCAGGCCATCTGCGGCACAATGCACCCCGACCCATGAAGGTCCTTCGACCTGGTGGGAAATCCATGGCGAATGTGAGTAGGACGGCAAGTAACCCGAGTACACCGACGATGACAAATGGACCGGATATACCAAGGGTAGGATTGGAAGAGCAGGAGAAGACAGGTTCTATAGCTCAGCCCAATCCGGCGTCACGCTCGAATCCGATCGGGAGTGGGAGTGCCTTTGGTTGGCTGAACAATGGGACGCAGAGGAAGGCGACCATCAGCGGCGGACCTTGACATATGAGCCACTTGAAAAAGGCTCAAGTCTGAGTGGGTGAACCGACTCGTTGATGGCTAGCATGGCCACGAGCGGTTGATATTGCACTGCTCTCGAGACGTACCAAGTCAATACCGACTAATACATGTACTTTGAACGCGATTGAAGGAACGAAAGTGTGACAACTGAAAGTTACTACATCTATTTGGTACCACCCTTTTCCGAACTTGCTGCGCTGTTAATGCTTGACGCTTTAGGCATTATTGCTCACTGAGCTTGTTAGAAATCAGCATTTAATTGTGTAACCAACCATTCGTCCTTCACTAAAACCAAGTTTTTGCACATTATCTCTATTCGTCTCCTCCTACCACGCTCCTCGGGACAAAGTTTTTGCGGTATCACTAAAGCGTCGCAGCTGAAATAGACCTACGAAGCCAAAGTTTAGTTGGAACTTAGTGTCAGCGCGCGACCGGTGACAGGTTGGTCTTATCCCTCTCGTCTGCATTCTCCTCGTTTTCCTTTGTTCTCGCCCGATCTCCTCCAACCCCAGCTTCCTCCCATTTCAAAATACACCGAAAGTGTTTATACTGTGAGGATCTTTATATATGGTTTTTGTACGGAGCATGGGATTGACGTCTTACAGATTTCCCCTCTCACAGCACCCTCACGCTGCTGTAGGCCAGATGTTGGCAAATGCGCCGTTGAAAAGGGTTCAGTTACAGCCTTGTTCCTGTTTGAGCAGCTTGTCTCGTATTTGAGTCTTGGCGTCCTCTTTGGGCGCTGCAGAACCTCGTATCCGGGTGCCACCAGACGCGTGCGGCAGCCAATCAAAATTCTGTATGAATAGACACGAACAAGCTACCGACTCGGCGGGAAGCTTGAAAGCCTTATCATATCTCGTGGCTGCCACATTTCCAATGGACACCCTCAATTCTCGCTTAAGAAATTGCTTCAAGCATGAAGTCATCTCGACTGCCCGCATTTGGTCTCGATATCGTCTGCTTGACAGACAGCCGCATGCAGGAATGATCGAGCCTTTACCATGAATGGGCGCACAGCCCCTTTCTCCAGCAGGCTCAGGGCGTCGCAGATGAAATATAGGAAGCAGCCTTTGCCGCTCACCAAGAATACCGGCAGTCCTGAACTTTTTGCTCAATCGATTTGATCGCGCATGCTTTGAGGGGCACAAACCTCAACGACTCTCGCTTTCCTTATCGACAGCCTTGTCTGTAATCTCGTTTTCTGAACACAGCGAACCATTCCAGCCTCACGAGCCGACATCTTCGTCTTCAGCCTGATAGCCCTACCTCTTGAACCTGTGAATCCCTCAACATGGTGGGCTTTGACAACCTCATCCCCGAAACTCACGGCACACTCTTCCACAGCGCCCAAACAGTCACAGTCACTGGCAAAGTCACACCCCGCGAAGTCATTGTCGAGACTTACCAAAACACTTCCCGAGCCGAATATGTGTTTCGCGTCGTCCAATCAGTGTGCACCTTACTAGTGTTTATAATTACCATCGCGAACTATGTCAGCACACAAGATGACCCAGAGGTAAACAAGTCTTGGTGGAACTATGTGCTCATTCTGGTTAGTCCGTCCTTGCCTCTTTCTTGTCCGAGATCTGCAGGAGGGCAAACTGCTAACAATGGTAATGGCTGTAGTGCGGCTCCACCATTCCCTTTCTTATCTACGTCAGCTTTGTGGAAGGCTATGTCCTACTCCATGTTGGAGCGTGGCGACAGTTCATGATAATATTGTCTATTACTGCCGAGGCTGTTGCTGCCTTCTTCTGGTTCTTCGGCTTCATTGGCTTGATCCTTATGAGTGCATTCAACATCGGTGAGCACACAAATGTCAGCAACGCCAATGGATTTGCTACGTTTTGTGGCTTTGTCAACTGGTAAGTAGTTCGTCACCATAAAGATCCAAGCAGGGATCGCTTTAAAAATACAAAGCTGACGCTGCTGCTCGAACTAGGTTGTCCTTCTGGAATCTCGCATATGCTTACTGGCATGCTCTGAGACATCCACCGCCCGTGGTCACTAGGACAGAGTATGACGTGGAGATTGCGGCTGAAGTCAAATCGACGGCTGTTGTTTCTGTCAGCAACGCAAGTAATGATCAGGTCTCGTCTGTCGATGTTCCTGCGCCTGCATACTCGAGGAATTAAGGAGTGCTATCATATGACGGGAAGACATAACGGCAGAAAATTCACTGGGACCAGAAAGGTGTATAATCCAACATAGTTCTGGGAAACTGGGATGTGAATTTATGGACACAATACGCCTCGCAGAGCCTATCTCATAATAGAATCTAATCTTACAAGATATTGGAGGGCTATTATGTAGTGGAACGGTACTCTTGAGCACTTGCTTCTCAACGACCTAAGTTGGACAATAAACTACTGGTGCCTGTACGAGCTTGATTACCCTGTGACCATTGCACTACATGACTCTTGCGAATCTGATTCTGATACTGTTATGGTGAATTCCTTCAGTGAACCTTGCCGTATTGTAGGCATTGAGCTGTATTAGCTCCAACCCCACCTATATCTAACCACTGACGTGACAGCTCACTACTGAGAATTATCAAATTCAGACACAAATGGCATTGTAGAAAGCCAAGACACATCACCCGAGTCACCCATCCAGAGGTCACCGTCCGAAACACCGAAAAGTTCATTCCTGTCACTGGCAGCGAAGTCTGGCTGATAAACATGATCGTCATAGTCTCCACCACGGGGCGACGCTGCGAGAGATCGGACGATGCCCAGAGATGGATGATGTCGGTCTAACAATGATCAGCTTTGAAGCAAGAAAAAAAGTCTGAAAGTGGGAATGTTACCATATTGATTCCCAAATATCTGCTTGTCAATCATTTCGAGGACTCTGTGGGATCGTCGAGCAACTTTGCTGTATTTCTGATACTGTTTTAGGCAGTTCAAACACTTGTACCAACTCTTTTTCAATTCGAGCTCTTCCCGGCACCCTTGTATCGAGGGGCATTGTCGGGCAATGAGAATGACCATAGCGCAGTTGTGCAAGTCTGAAACGAAATGTTAGCAGTGCAGGAATGTCCGAGTTGAATGAGATTGAACTTACAGAATACGTTGAACCACCAGGGAGATAATGAAGATATTTCAGACTTTTGATTATAGGAGATGACGTCTACCAGGTCTTGGGCAGCTGAGATGCAAAGGTCGGCCACGTTATTCAGCATTGTTTGATGCAAAGTTGAGGTCACGGAGTTAGGCCCTTCGTGTGAGTTGAATGCGGACGAGTGCCGGTCATTGTCAAGAACGATGAGAAGCGCAGGACGAAAGAGGAAGATGCGAAGGTGCAGATATCTGATCCGTATTAGCCAATTGAGATGTGTATAGTAGTGTCTTACCTCGCTTTGAGAACATTGGCTTGCCTGGCATACATTACCCGAGACGGTACAATATAACCATTATTCTCGGTAAGTGCTTCAGGAAAAGCGTTCTCGTCATTTCCGAGACCATTGTGAGACTCACATTGTATCACCTTCAGGTATTGAGGGAGCGTCTCCTGCCAACTACTAAGGCTTTTATCTAGCCTCAACAGATCCTGAAAGTCTCCTGCTTTCAATCTGCTGACGAGCGAAGAGGTACCGACATACTGAAAACTTCTGTTGTCGTCGCCAATAGCATTGGGCAGTTGATCATCTTGATAGAATGCTGTGAGCATTTCCCCAAGTATTTCTTGAAGTTTCAACGCATATGAATAACAAGCCATCAAGCTAGGAGTTCCCTCAGCCTGGCTAGCGGACATGATCGGAGATGTGGAGTGAAAGTTGTCATGGGTTGTTAGGGTGAATACAGCCGCATTGCGAGTCACAGCTGGAGGAATCATCAAAGGTCTTCCATACGTCATGGCTAGCACTCTGGTGCGATCAGAACCTAGACCAGGATAGAACGACTAGTTGACTTACCTGTCAAGTAAAATACACCCACCCCATGCGCGTCTTTTTGTCTCTACCTGCACTTCCTCAAACCTATGGTCGAGCGCACTGCTTGGCTCATTATTCAAGTCAAGGTGGAGACCGATGGCTTGAGCTATTCTTATGGCAAGCCCTACAAGATTCCAGCAGAGGTTTGGTTTGTCTGTGCTTTGGAGATATTGACCCATGAGCAGTAAGGTTTGCACTAGCTGGATATTACCATGGTCGAGCAGGTCCAAAGTTAGAAGCTGTTGACAGCGTAGAAAGAATGACTCGCTCTGTGTGATTCTGTCTGCCGGATCTATTTCAGATTGAAAATGACTTCCCAGTGCGAACACAGCGTTCATCATGCAATGAAATAGCACATCGTTACGGGTTCTTTGAGCGCGGTATCTCTGCTCCCAGAGCTTCTCATATCTCTGGGTAAAAGTCGGACGGTGTAGGAAAGGATACAGCGTGTATACCCATGTCCAGTAGTTCGCAACCAAGCTATCTGCTTCTCCCCGAGGCGGCACATGGAAAGCAGTACTGTCGTGCCAGGCTGCTGGCCGCTGCAGTGGCTCAGAACTTACCTCTCTAAGTGACTCTGTTGAGTAGTCAATAGCATTATTCTGGTTCTGCTCAGCACTGGTCAGAGAACTACCAGACTTGCCAATTACATGTCGAACTAGGCTCAAGAAGCTGACTGTGCTTGATGGTCCAAAGTAGTTAGTCCTAGAAAGTTCCGGCCCTTCGGCACCTATTAGGTAAGATGAGCTTGTTCCCATAGCATCTACGTCTGTACCTTCCGGGTTATGGAGATCGTGTTCATCGCTTATCGAAGGTTCGTTTTGTGGTGTAACTATAGGAGTAGTCTCTAGATTACTACTATTGACGGCTCTGATAGGTCTAGCAGTTTTTCGTAACTCCCGACCACATTGTACCGTGAGCGACCGTCTTCTGTCCTGATATGATGATTGATTCTCCAGGGTGGTTGTAATTGGATCAACTGTTGGGCACTGTGCAGAATCATTTTGAGCAACTGCCAGAACCGGCACACTTTCCAGGACCGTGGGTGCATGCGTAACGTGGTCGCGAGAGCTCTCCAATTGCCGTATCCTGGCATGAAGCGTTCCAACATAGCTGCGGGAGTAGTAAGCAAGGAAATATTGAGGCAGGGAAGGAAGTCATGTTTGACAGCAGGAACGACCATCAACCGGACGCCAAGAAGTCACATGAGGAGTCCTTACCTCGCGTTCCAGCCTCTTGATCTCTCATCCGTCCAGCGGCACACTGATTGAGGCCCACGTTTGGTACACGACCCACACGTAGGACGCACGCCATCACACTTCCTCTTTCTTTCACGACACTGGTCACATGCCAATAGAACCTTGCGTCTCTTGGCCGATCCAGTAGGGTCTCCAGAGCTGTGACTATTCTGGTCGTCACCCTGCATTCTCAAGGCCTGTAACGGGGGATCCGACTGTCGACTGTTGATGTGCGGGCAAATGAAAGAAGTGGAAGACGAACCGGCCGGAGGCGGAACGACAAAAGGAGGCAGTAAGGCTAAAATTTCCCGCAAAGTGCGGGATGCGGGGAACTGGGGTGAGGACTACGGGGGTTACACCAGCATTTTTTTGGGCGGGTGCGGATCTTCATCCGCAGTTCCACAACTGCTCTTGGTTGAAGGTACATTTGTGTATTTATGATGGATCCTATTGGGAGCCATCCTCCTGTCGAGGAGCTTCGTTAAGTTTGATCCAAACTTGATTTTTTTGAAAGTCGTGAAAATCGTCACATTCATTCAGAATGGCTCCCGACAGGATCGATGTTCACCACCACTTTGTCCCCGACTTATACCGTAAAGGTAAGTATACTTAGTGTTATCGTATAACGCTTGACTGACAACAGATAGCGGTCCATGAAAGTGGCGGTGACCCTTCTGGCTGGGAAGTTCCTAACTGGTCTTTGGAGTCTGATAAAGCCTTTATGAAGAAACACGGAGTGGCTACATCAGTCCTGTCTTTGACTGCTCCTGGCGCCTGCATCCTGAAGAACGGACCTCAGGCAGCAGAGCTTGCACGGAAGGTGAATGAGTTCGCAGCCAAACTGCGTGACGAAAATCCAGGTTCATTCGGTTTACTTGCAGCACTCCCCTCCCTTCTTGACAAGGAACTTGCTATGGCGGAACTTGAATATGCATTCGATACCTTGAAAGCTGATGGTATTACATTGTTCACAAGGTATGGGCCTGGTAACCATTATCTTGGTCATCCAGACTTCAAATACATGTGGGAAGAGCTCAATAAGAGAGAGACTGTTGTCTTCGTCCACCCAACTCACCCAGTCAACACCAATCTGATTAGCCCCAGCCTACCACAACCGGTAATCGATTATCCGTTCGAAACGACAAAAGCTGCTGTGGACTTGCTCGTGTCCAGAACAGTCCGCAGCTATCCTAAAGTAAAGATCATCCTCTCTCATGCTGGCGGCACGCTTCCTTACCTTATCGGACGACCAGCAAGCGTAATGCCATATCTTGACAAGAGCCATAACCCAGAGGATCTTATCGAAGATGCAAGAAACTTCTATTACGACACCGCAGTCGCAGGCAGCACGAACGTTCTCACTATCCTTCAAAATTTTGCCAAACCAGGTCATATACTGTATGGTAGCGACTATCCTTATGCAGGACCGGGCATCATAGATTATCATACCACGGGTCTTGACGCGTTTCCCTTTGAGAATTCAAGTTTGTTGGAGGGGATCAACAACAAGAATGCTCTTGCACTGTTTCCCAGATTAGCTAAAGCATGAAGATAGTGTTACTGAATGAACTACAATGCTTTGACTACTTTTTAGGACAGAATAACTTTTATGAAAAGTAGCCCGGTGTTTGAATGGAGATAATAGTTCGTGAGTTTTGATATGTATGAGATAAGCAGATACCAGCCATTTGTTCCTCGTAATTTTTGAGTGAAATTAAGATTCTGGTGCGGGTGAATTGTACCTTTCTCCATGAAGTGCATCCTCTCATAGTCTCTAGAGCAGTTGGATCTTCTGGCACGACATAATTTTGCTCCAAGTTCTAATTTGATTGCCCTCAGGTTTTTAGACCGTCCCGTTTTAGTATGCCAGACAAGACAATAAGATGATAGAGTGAACAGAGTAAGCTAAAGAAACTGTAAACGGAATCAGGTATAAAGCTGATTTGAGCATATATCCGTTACAACTTGAACAATTCGTCCTACATGAATCAAACTGAATAGTCTCAAATTTTTTCACCCTCGGTGTAATCATGGCCTAGCACTGCCACGACCAATGTCGACTGTTACGGTATAGATAGTACATTTTGTCAACTTGTTTACCATGGCATCAAACAAATCCATCCCTTCCGGGACTTTGTTGACAACCAGATACAGAGTCTTCCCATCCTCCCCTCCCAGAGTGCAAGCGGTGGCATCGCCATCAACGTCGATCCGGTGAGTGATATTTCCTTGAGCATCTTTCCGGATGAAGGTGTGATAGCCAAGCATGCTCAACCATATCCCGTCCTCAGCATCAATGCACAGTCCGTCAACCCCACAGAACCTGTTGAATTCTCGGCCAGTGGCTGTAGCAAGCTCATGCGTGTCCCAACAGACCGTGCGGTTCAGCAACTTGCCATCACCAGCGAGATCGAATCGATCAAGTTGGTAGGAGAAAGTTTCAGAAATATATAAGTGTTTCCCTTGGTTGTCAATTCCAATGCCGTTTGGGAAAACAAGATTTTCTGCGACACTTGTTATCGTATGGTCGGTATCCACGAGTAAGAGACGACCTGGGCAAGGCTTTTCCCCGTGGAGAACCCGAGCGCCTGTGTCATCCATATAGACTCTGTCTTCTGCATCAATGACCATATCTCCGCAGTAGCCAGTCATCACAGAAGAGAGATCTGCATATAGCTGGCTCTGACCCTCCTTGTACTGGTAGAGTTTTGCATTGAACATGGAAGAATAGATGAGACTGCCGTCTGACATGAAACCTAAACCATTGGGCTGGTTTTCGACCTCCAGCAGCACTTCCTTGCGGCCAGATGCATCTATAACATAAATCTTTCTTCCAATCATGTCAGAAATGTATAATTTGCCAGCCTGCCATCGTGGACTCTCACCAAAGTAAAGTCCATCAGCATACAGCCGAAGGTTGACAGCCGAAGCTACGAGAGCCATTGTTTTAGAAATGTGGTATAACCTGTTTGTAGTTACGACTGATAAAGGGAAGACCTTCTTAAGTTGTAATTTCGCGTAAGTGGGGACACGGTCTAATGCATCGCCTGTGTAATACATCGCTTTTTTAGTCGCTCTCTACGTCAATATTATCAACGATATCGACGTCGATTAAATTATAAATATAGAATTAGTATAAATACTACTCGATATTACTTTAAGTTATTACCTACGTAGTTCTATAGGCTTCTAACTATTAATCTTACTACGTCTAGACCTAATTATATAACGTAGCTAGGTCCTAGGTAGCCTTAATTATTACGATATCTTTAAATAATAAATTAAGATTAATTATTTTTCTCTTTATCGTTTATTAACGATACTTATTAATAAAAGTTATTTAATAATTAATTTAATACTATTATAATATAATAATAATTAAAAGATAGTTTAATTAATAACTAATAAAAATTTTTTTTTAATTAATCTTAAGATATATTTACTATTTAAGATATAACTAATTAATTATTATATTTAAATTAAATTTTTTTATAAAATATAATTAACGTTATTAAATATAATTAATATTTAAATATATTATATAATTAATATAATAGGCGCTTAATAAAGAATTTAATAAAAAAATAGAATTTATTATAAATTAAATAATATAATATTTATAATTATAAAGCTATTATATATATTTCTTTTTAATAAATCTTTTTCTCTTACTTTAATATAATATTAAATAAATTATATTTTCTTAATTAGTAATATATTCATTAAAAAATAAAATCTATAATTTAAAATTAATATTAATTTTTAATAAAAAAAAATTAAATTAAATAATTAAAGAATATAGCTAATATAAAACGATAAATATAATAAAAAAAATTTAATTTTAATAGTATTTTTATATAAATTTAATCGTTATATAACTATTATAATTATTAAAAATTAAAATTTAATATTAACTACTAAATATTTTTAAAAAAAAAATTTATTTTTAATTAATATAATTTAATCTCGTTTATAATTTAGCTTTTATTAAAAATAATATAAAAAGTATTTAGTATATTTTTAATTATAAACTATATTATTTAAAGAATTTTTTTTTTAAAAAATAATAATATTACGTATCTTTTAATTTATTATATTAATTAATTTAATAATAAATATTTATTCATAATTTTAAGTTATTAAATATATAATTAAGAGATAAAAAACGTTTTAATTATAATTTAATTAATATAAATATTAAGAACGATATTTATTTTATATATATTTTATATATTTTAAAATTAAATATTATATTATAAATAAAGAGATTATAATTAAGTAAAGAATAGTTAAAAATTATTAATTATAAATATTTAAGCTCTCTTATAATTAAGCTTTTAGCTTATTTTAATCTTAATTTTAGTATAATAACTAATAAATTAATATATCTATTCTTTTTTAATAGTAGTAAAACTATTTATAATCTATAGAATAAAAAGAACGACCTTTTAAAGCTATATATAGTTAATAGTGTTTTCTTAGGCCTCTAATTATAGTATCTATCTTATAATATTCTACTCTTAGTCCGGTATTAATAACTATTATTAGGTACGTACGGTTCGTCGAGATTACTACCCTCGTAATCGGCGGTCTAGAGTAGTAAAATCGACTACGAATACGGTCGTGTACTTACAAATACTCGGATACTAGCCGTCGTAGAAGGCATAGATCGCCTAGAACATCTTACTATCGTAATTAGAAGGTATTACGACGAGTTATAGTGGAATAATAGCACTGGAAGGTCGATCAAAATGCTGTGGATACGGGCCAAAAAAAGCGATGCATTACACAGGCGATGCATTAGACCGGGTGCCCACTTATCGGTCCGTGCTTCTTATATCCGTGTGGGGGATTGCGGAGACATTACGGGGAACTGTGGAGTGAAAAGAATCCAGACCATCAAAGATTTGCGGGAGGCCTAACGGGTGCGATTCCGCTTTGACAAACGGCTCCAACCTTGATATTGCCTAGATACTCCCTCCAACAAAGAAATCTCATGTTTCCCAACTAGTCGCTCGTTTGTGTCTCTTAAGTATCTGCTATGATGAACACTATTCGAGCATCATTTGGTCGGCTAGAAAACCGCGTTGCGATTGTGACCGGTGCTTCCTCAGGTATTGGGCGAGCCATAGCATTAACCTACGCAAGGGAAGGCGCTTCAGTGGTCTGTGCCGATATCAGAGAGTCTGTTGATCGCAATGAACAACCCACAAACCAAGCGATTAGGGATATGGGCGGCAAGAGCATATTTTGGAGAACTGACGTGGGGGACTCGACGAGTATGAAGACTTTAGTCGAGGCAACAGTGCAAGAATTTGGCAAAGTCGACATGTGAGTGCTCTCCGTGGGAAACAGATGTTGTGGCCGTTACTAATTTTCAAAAGAATGGTTAACAATGCAGGTATAGCTCCAGAAGCATCCAATCATTTACCAATATACGAGACCTCGGAAGCGACATATGACTCAACTATGCGTATTAACTCGAAGGGTGTATGGCTGGGTTGCAAATACGCAGGTCAACAGATGATCAAGCAGAATGTGGAAGCTGGCGACAGCAGAGGTTGGATAGTCAATATCGCGTCTGTCTTGGGATTGACCGGAAAAGCTGGAACTTCTGCATATACCGCATCAAAGGGATCAGTCATAAGTCTCACCAGAGCAGTAGCTATGGATTATGCCCCTCACAATATACATTGTAATGTCATTTGTCCAGGATGTAAGTCATCATCACTATACTCACTTCTCTGTACATACCCGCTAACTACATCTGCGTCCAGTCACCCGGACGGCCATGATACAGCAAATGTGCGAGGAGGATGGTACGCGAAAAGTTCTTGATGCAGCACATCCATTGAAAGGACTGGGCCAACCTGATGATATTGCTAAGGCGGCACTCTTCTTCGCCAGTGGCGACTCAAATTGGATCACTGCAGTCACGCTGCCTGTTGATGGTGGTTATGTTGCCCAATAGAAAAGCGGGTCTGAACCTGGACATTTGGCTTGTTTAGAAGGACTTTAGGTCTAACTTGGCTGTTCTGGTTGACTATCCACAATTTTCGTAGCTACTAAAATCCCTTGTGGAAAGGTAGCAATGGAAGATGATATTTTCGTTCGGGTTTGTCCGCCGAGTTAGGATTGATTACCATTCCCCTACAGTTGTTGGCGGGATTGCAGCCGCTAGCTCGAAACTGCTTCCGCACAGTCCCGGGCGGAGCTTGACCCGCCTGAGTTTCCTCTGACCCGCTCCTTCACCACCTATCAACAAGCCTCTTCTAGCAGCCATATTTCCTACGCAAGCGTTGAGGAGTTTGATCTCTAGCGCGAATATAGTGTGTAATACCCTTGTCATGTACATCTTGGTATTTTGCTAGGCGTTTGATGAATCGCGCCAGAAGCCATCAGATTCCTAAAATTCAAGGCACGAAGAATGATGACTTCGACACAATACCTGCGACAATCGCTGCCAACACCACCATTATGGTTGACAATCCAATGAATGGGACCTGCGCTTCCTCTACCACCCTCCCTACTTTTTCGACCTTGTTCCTTGGATCGAATGCTTGACTGTATCCAGATACCTCATAATCGTCCCAGTCGACTGTAGATAACAACTTTTGGTATTCCACAGCTGTTCCACACCAATTGTTGGTCACCACGCCGTCAGACGTTTTGTACCAGCTGTTGCAGGATGGATGAGCAAAAGTACTCGCATTAAGACGAGCTTGGATGCTGGCATTGTATTCCTTCAGTCGATCAGATTTGGGGATGATTGTAAATGCTTGGCCATTGGCACGAGCTTTTAGCATCGGTGCTAGCATGGCACTGATGTAACGAGCTTGTGCTTCGATCATCAATATGATGGAGTTATGCCCTAAGTTAGTGTTCGGACCATACAGCATTGCAAAGTTGGGCAGAGATTCGACGGTTATTCCCAAAAATGCGCACGGCCCATCCTTCCATATATCTTCCATCGATTTCCCACCCAGGCCGTACACTTTAATTGGATAAAGAAATTCGGTAGTGCGAAATCCTGTTGCCAGAATGAGTACATCTAAGTCGTACTCCTTTCCAGGCACTTGGATCCCATTTGAGGTTATGGAGTCGATTGATGCGGTTTCCAATGTGACATGTGGTTGATTTAGCGCAGGGTAAAGGTCATCCGACATTATCACTCTCTTGCAGCCCACCGGATATCCTGGTGTGAGCTTTTCCCTCAGTTCAATATCGTCTGGGATCTGACAGGCCAAATGGTCCAGTGCGTCTTGTTTTAACGAGCTTCCTTCGTTCGAATCTAAGACTGCGGCCACGCGGTGATAGCTTTCACGCACATCCATGAGATGTGAACGATAAAGCTTCCGGATCCAAGGTAGGTATCTAAAGGCAAGCTGTCTGGTCGCGCTGATCGGTCGATCGCCTCTCGGTGAAACCCAATTAGGGGTTCGTTGAAAGACTGTTAAACTGTTGCAAACTTTGGCGACTTCGGGAATGATCTGTGCTGCTGTGGCACCACTGCCGATAATGCCAACTTTTTTACCTTCCAAGGAATGGGTCCAATCCCATCTCGCTGAATGCATTATTTTGTGCTTGAAGGTCTCAAGCCCAGGAATCTTGGGGTAGTAAGGGTTGTTCAGCTGCCCAACTCCTGATACTAAGTAATCACATGTCATTGTGTAATACTCCCCGTATTCCGCTTCTTTGCCGCCGCCAACTCTCAATTTGACCTTCCAATTGTTTTTCGTTTCATCCCACCTAGCCTCTTCTACTTCGGTATTGAATCTGGCTTTTTGGTAAAGACCCCAGTTCTCAGCAACCCTGATGAGATATTGATGTATTTCCTCTTGCTCGGCAAATTCTCGCGTCCAGCTAGAGTTTGGAGCGAACGAGAATGAATACAGATGGCTCCATACTGACTCACGAAGTTAGTATATAATAGTGCTAACGAGAATTTTCTGGCTTACTATCACAGCAACATCCTGGGTATGTGTTGTCATTCCAGGTCCCTCCAAATTGGCTACTCTTCTCAACAATAACAAAGTCGCGGAAATTATTCCTGCGTATCAGCTCGATGGCAGTACAGATTCCTGTTACATTCAAAATCAGTCATAGGTTTTAAATTCACCAGGTGTGGTGTCTTCGTGTCTAGACTTACCAGAGATACCACCTCCGGTGATCAGAACCCCAGCATACTGACGATTTCGAGTGTGCGACATTCCTCTTAGCCGAAAAGACGTCCAAACTTGACAGATGGCTTAAAATTGTGTTGCTTCGTCACATTGCTTAAGTCCTTAGTCTTTTTATGTCTTCAATGGATGTAAAGATATCGTTTTCCTTGTATGAGACTTCGTGTCGGAGTCCGTTCCGCCGCCTCTTGCGGAGCCATGTTCCGCACCACGAACCTTTCTAATGGATGTAAATATGATCACTTTGAGTTTTGTCATCGTCATGGCATCAGGTAGTATAAAATGCTTCTAGCTTGTCTGTAATCGCTGAAGTTTCCTGTAGCTAGCCTGTGAATGGCCCTTTTTTTTTATAGCTTCTTCATGGCTTCGTGGCTGGCAAGCCTGGTGCTGTCGGTACTGCCCTCTCCCCATCATTACGATAAAATTTCCTCCTATTGGCACTATTGTTTGGCTTGAGGAGGATGCGGTGACACTTGAGAAAGCTGGCAAAGCAACTGAGCTATTTAGAAGTGGTTCCTTGCATAGTAATCAAGAATTCTCGGAGCAAGCGTACACAGGCTAATGATGTGGATTTTTCGAGTTACTCGCGCTTCACCACTTCTGGCATCAACGTGTTCTTAATCTTAGGTTGTCGAGCTAATATAAAGACTAATGGTTGTCTCGGACTACGTCGTATCATACTTCAACCACATGCTGGAGGACCCTGCCACATAGAGATAACCTAATAGAAAATCTTCTACAGTTTCTGCCCTTAGATATGTGTTGTCGTACAAGAATACATTCTCCTTCCTTGCAAAGAAATACAGCAAGACTCCTGCACAAGTTCTGCTCTGTCGGGCGACTTAACATAGTCTTTGTGTTAATCCGAAGAGCAATCATAAGGAAAGGCTGCTCCAGAACTTGGATATGGCAAGGCCGACATGACTAAAGTTGAACTGATGCAAATTGGTTCTTTGGATATGGTATTATATTTTAATGATTCAGGAACTTATCTTCCTTGGAATATCCTTGTGGCTGTTTGAATAGAAAGTCTAACACCTTAGGCAATTACTGAATAAATGAGTGATATTTTGCGCCTACAATGTGTCTTCACGAATTGATCGATGTGCACTAATACTACTAGATAGTAGTAAGATAGTGCAATTGCATAGGATTCTAGAAATTCTGTACCGTCTATAGATTAAAACCTATCCAAAAGCGAAAGAATCTCTTACAGTATTAGAAAACTCACGAGTAAGTCAGAGGGAAAAGTTGATAAACTGATGGCAGGCGTGATTCTATGAATCTTTTTCTGTCGGCTACGCCTTAGGCGACGAATGAAGCATGAAAACCAAGAAGCCCCGCAATGAATTCGGATGAAACAGGTACATCAACCTGTTTTTGATCGTACACTATCTTCAATTCTCTGTTATTGACCAAAAACAGGTCCAGTTTTGTTGTAAAATTCCGTAATATCTGCACACAGTGCCTCAGGTCGCTCCCACGCAATGAAATGACCCCCACTTTTATGCTGCTTCCAGAATTGGATATTGCAAGTCTCTTCCATCCATTCGCGCGGATAGAGCCAAAGCTGGTGCAAAAACAACCAGTAAGTGAAGCAAAAACGAGACATGAAACATACTTCATTGGGAAACAATGACCCTCCGACTGGTTGCGAGATGTATCTTCCCAACATGCTTGACGAGTTCTCGTTCAAGACCGCTTCAGCTTCTTTATAAATTTGCATTGCAGCACTTGGACTTCCTTGGTAGTGAATGAATGCCCAATGGATAGGTTCTTCCGGTGTCCATGAATAATTGTCTGTCCATGCTTTCAATTTACCAGCAAACCATGCTAACATTCCAACTGGGGAGTCGTGAAATGCGTACCCAAGAGTCACAGGTTTGGTCTCTTGGATCCTCTGGTAGCCACGCTGGGGATTGTCAGGTGAGTTTTGACTCGAAGAACAGGATACGTGCCTCAAATGTTGCAAACCACTTTGTACGTTCTAGGTTTTTGATCTCTTGCTCACTAAAATCGTTGCTAACGTACCGTCTATGCTTCTCTGGCGATTTGTTGCTGTCTGGGGGTAATGCCAGAAACATGTTGATATGTATTGCTTGCACAGCCTTTGCGTGATTCAAAGCCATATAACGAACTATCGACGAACCCCAATCACCTCCCTGGCCAGTGTTACCATGTATTCTGGACGATAGTAAATGAGCGTACCTGACAAACATATTGATCATAGCCAAGCTTCTTCATTAGATTAGCAAAGCATTCTGCATGCTGCTCCAAACCAAAACCAGACTTTTTGCAATACCCGCTGAAGCCGTATCCTGGGATTGATGGGGCAACAACATGGAAGGCTTGTCTGTCACCAGAAGGCTCGGTAAGTAGCGGAATTATCTTTAATGACTCGAGAAACGATCCTGGCCTACAGAAGTTAACAATGGAGAGCATGAAGAGCGTAAGTGCTTATACCAGCCATGAACAAAGATCAACGGTATTGCATCAGGCCTAATCGATCGATGATGGAGAAAATGAAGGTCAATGTCATCAAATCCATTAACTGGGACTGAGGTTTTGAAATGATTGTACTTGTTCAATTTGGCTTCGAATTCGCGCCAGTCATATTCATCCCGCCAGTATTCGACAACCTCCTTGAATTTCAGATGTCCAACCTCAAGATCATTCCATTCAACACTGGCCATTCCATCATCCAAACGTGCATACTTTAGTTTGATCTTAGTCTCTTCGAGAAGCTTATCAGGAAGGTGTATTTCAAACGGTACAATGTCTGCCATGTTGACTGGAAAAGCTCAACCGAATAAGAGTGAACTAGAATAAATTGCAAAGACGACGGCAAGAAGATCGTAAGACGATCGTAAGACAGATCAACTTCTGGGGGGCTCGTGGCTGATGGAGCAAGTTGCTTGATTCTTAGCCGCTCACTACCTTAAAAAGGTGATTCGAAGATTGGGGCGGGGAAAACCTTGATTCTCATCTCGTCCCCGAACGGAAGGAACAGCCGCTGTCCTGCTCACGTTTCGATTTTTTTCGAGTTTCGTTCTGGAAACGAGCTTAGTGGTGACGCATATATTTCCACATGGCCTGGTTGCTGAAGCAGTCGTTACGCGGATTCATTCTGACTAGATGCAATCAATCACAGAAAAGGTGACTTTTGCCAGTCGTTGCAATCTTGAGCTATTGTCATTCCATATTCATTATTTCGAATATCTTGACATTATTTTACATGCTAGAACAGTCTGTGGCTGCTGATTCAATCCGCTTAGGGTTTCTAAAGCGCGACAGAAGTGAACATGAGAGCTTGGCCCTCTTCACGACCTGATAGATGCTGAAGTTGAAAACCAACGAACATGGCTTATCTTGGCTCTGTAGCTCATCAGCTGTGCATCTAATCGAAGAAAACCGATACAATATGCTAATGAAGAGCCTCGCTTCCTTGGTACCTAGTTCAACAAAGGTTCGCATCACATCATTTTCTGATTTCTGCTTGAAGTCATTGTTTCTGATCAGCTGTCCATCACGAATACTTTAACATCTATTACAATGGTACCTTTACGCTTGAGGAAATCCATCATACGGTTTTGATGCATCTTCTATCGACATGGTGTCCAATGCTGGGTTCAGAAAGGTTTGTGCTACATCTATATCTACGACACAAGCTTGACCAGTATGATAGAAGAAATGTTTGTGGCTGTGTCTTTCGTCGTGCATTGAAGCTGTTATGCTGCGATACGACGTGATTTGACCTGAACACCTTTCCTAGTTAAGATGTGGTATGATTACAGTGCTCTCCTGTCGTAGCCAGTCTAGATATTAGGAATCTGTGCATCTGCCTTTATTCGTTGAAGGTCCACCATGTTTCACCACTGCAAAATGACTGCAGCATTTCCACACCCCATCTTTCATTCATTGTATTTCAAGTCTGTTGGTCGGTCAACTTACCTTGTAATTTCAATCGTTCGCTTTCCTGTGATTTACTCATTATGCCGTCTAGATATATCCAAGTTCTTTAACAGCAATGTACAGCCTCGATGGGTCCAATGAACTCCATAGCTAGAGAAGCATTGAAAGATGCTCATTTGAAACAGGCATAGTCCTTCTCAGATCGCAGGGTTTGTCAAGAACCTAGCGTCAGGATTGCCACGGGTTCAAAAGTGGAGAATAATAAGGGAAGATATACCACTGATCAAGATGCCCCCATCGGCCATCGTAGCAGAACTTGAGTGATAAGCTTTCATTGCATATTTTAATCCATGTCTAGTGGTCCGAGGGATCAAGGTACAAATGTTACAAGTGTATACCTAAAGAATAACAGGGCATTAACGGGCAGATAGATCAACAATACTTTGCCGCAGAGACCAGCTTCCAATCCCGAAGTTTACTTGCGAAACAGGTCCATCACTTCGTCAGCCAGCGTATGGAACGGATGCGGGATCAAGTTGGCCAGTTGTTCTGTACTCGGTGACACACTGAGTTTTTTCGCATGGTCAAGCACTTTCCTTTAGCATTTCGCCTTCTAAGCCTTTCTAACAGTTTTGACAAACTTTGTGTTTAGGTAGTATTGATTAGATGGTGTTTAAGGAAATTAGACAGAATGCGAACACAACAGAGATACTTAGAACCATAATGATCTACTATATCTGTAATCTCTTAGATCTTGTTCGTAACTCGCTCAGAACAAAAGGTTTCTCGTAATCTTTTTTTTTTTTTTTTTTTAGCGAATTGGCTATTCTTTAAGAATTTAATCTAGATAGATAGCATAGATGTCCTTATTCAAATATTCCGAAGTTCTTCATGTGCGATTAGATGGGCAACTTGATGCCTTCATATGAATGCGGGAGGTCCGTCGAAATTGCAAAAGCCATACACCGAACCCAAACAGTTCATTTCCAACCTGTTTCATTGCGCCAATCCCTTCCTCGCCCCAATTGTCTCAGTTTACCGTCTACCACAGAAAGAATACTGCCTCGTAAGCGAGAAATGAGATGATGACGAAATTTTGTTGTGGCAAATGCGTCTTGTTGCATTGAAGTTATTAGAGTCCAGTTCTATCAATACTGTTCTCTCCAAGGGCAATACAACCAGCTGAATCCACCATCCAGCGGCCTATACTTGACTCGGATTCCTTACGGACGTACTTCGATATGTCTGGCCACTTGCCATGCTTCTTGTGATACTGAAGCATCTCGACCACATGCTTGTATTGCGGATGCTCATGCTTCTCGATTGTGTTATGGAAGCCCCCCGTGCCGAAGAATAACAGAAGGGCAAAGAGTCTTTTCCGATGCTGTGCTTTCAGGAACTCAAGTGGTGTCTGATCTCTATATTTAAGCGTGGAATCAGCGTTTAGCCGAACTAGAAGGAGAAACTTGCCAAGTCTACCATGCCGGTGCTCTAGGGACAATCCAGATGCATACTGGTATAATAAGCTGTGACTGCTTTGGTATGGCAAATTGACACCTGGTAGAACTTTCAAGAGGATATGCAATATTGTCTTTGATAGCTGGCCATTGTCGCCTATAGTCACCCATTTTGAGAGTAATTCTTGGTAGCTTGTAAATTCCTCGTCCCCAAATGTTGGCACAGATATGGGCACCGATAGGAGAATTTCACATACAAATCGTCGACAAACAGAAAGATCTTTCAATCTTGATAAGCAGGCCTCAAGTACTGTCGGGCTAAGAGCTTTGCAATGTGAGCGTATGGCAAGGGCGATAGCTTTGCGTTCTTCTAATGGGTCAATTTCTTTGTCGATTCTGTAATGGTCCAAAGGCTGGGTGTTTTTTCTGGCGCTCGCACGTCCATCACTGTTTTGTTCGTTTAACATGCACACACTTATGGTAAACAGCTCTTGCCAATACTGCTGTGGTAAGCTTGATGATATGTGCGAAAGACTTTCATTGACGTAGAGATGCAAGCCCCATGTTGCCGCAATCACCAAGTCCTCACAGCCTGCTTCTCTGGCATGAATCCAGTAATTTTGACACGTGTATATAAAGGATACACTTTCAGTAGAGAAAGAATATGGTCTTTCAGTAAAGGATGAAAAATTCGTGTCAGCAAGTAGTATCAAAGGCGAAGACAGGACAGGCTTCATGATAGCATAAGATGATGTTCCATAACCTTCAAATTCCACAGAGCATTCGAACAGATTTGCAAGCATCACGGAAAGCAAAATGCTGCGAATTTTCCACCTCGGTGAAGAGATTAGACGATGTTCGCGTGGAGATCCGCGTCTAGACTGCTGTAGGAAATCCATAGGCGTCTGCGCTTCGAATAGCTCGTCTACATGCTCTTCTTCGCTGAAGCTTTGAAATATGTCGGCGTATATGCTGAGCTTGGTAGGCCTGGGTGTCGCATGCGTAAACCCGGGCGGTAGCAAATCCTGAACGTAAGAAGAGGTCCGAATATACCTCTGCAAGGTCTCATGCATCAGCCGTACTGTAGCGTTCGCATCGATGTAGTCAACGGACGAAGCTAGCAACACTTGAAGCCGCAAGTCAAACGCATAAAGGTAGTCTACTTGTGAGACATCAAGATCACTGAAAAACTCGTCCTCGTAGAAAGATCTCAATCCACATAATGCTGCTGTAGGCAGACTGCCATTGCCGATGAGGGCAATCATATAGAGCAGGAATGCAGCTTCTTTTCGGTGCTCGTCTGGAAGTTTCTTCAGGTTGCGAGTGTACATTTCTTCAAGGTCCTCTGGCAGGTGCGTCAAAATGTCGAACATCTCTTCCCGTGTTGCCCTACCTTTGGCAGCATTTAAAAGCTCATCAACGGCGAGCCGGGCCCAGATGATAACGCCTTGTGCACGCTGTAGTATCTCCTGCCGCATGAAGTCGTCTAGTACCGCGTCGATATTAAGAAGTGTTGCACGTCCTTTATTGATAGCTTTATCGATATAGACAGCAATACTCGCACCATTGTGATCCTGCATCCGTATTGTAGGGACGTCTTTGTAGTATTGCCGAAATTCAAACTCTGGGCGACATGCAATGCATATCTTCATACCTGTTTGATGTTGTATCTGTGCTAGGCTATGGGAAAGGCTGCCGTAGTCGCCAGTGTACTCATCCAGCCCGTCGATGAATGCGCAGAGTTGTGTAGGTAATTCGCGAACAGTATCTGTGAGCAACTCGACCAATTCATCCAATGAGGCAGCTTGAATGCTCGACCTCGTGTTGATTTGTGCCAGTTCGTCCTCCGCTTGTGGAAAGCGCTTACTGATCTGGAGAAGGAAGGTCTTGATGAGACCAAAAACATTGTTCGCTGTAGAAGTGGTGGCCCGGAAGTCGAAGAAAAAGTCCAAAATGGCAAATTTACGCTGCTGAACTTCCAGATGTTCATGTGTCCGACAAGTCTTGACTAGGTGCTGCATGAGAGTGGACTTTCCCGACCCAGGTTTCCCGGATATCCAGAAGAAGGAACTCTCCTCCTCAAGCCAATTTTTGAAAGCTGTAGACCATATCCAACTATAAGACTCGGGAGGGATCTGTGGCAAGCTCAGTTGCTTCGTCCGCGTGTTGAATCCATCATACTCGAGGACTGCGTAAAGTGCTACTGGAAATTAGTTCCGAAGACAGCTTCATTTGGATTTCACTACCTTTTCTTGCCTTCTCCTTTCTTATTCTGTCCAAGGGATCATGCTTCATATAAACGTCTCCTTGTATGACTTGAGCATTGTCTCGGACAGAGGTTGAGCCGTAAAGGTTTCCACCAGCACTAAAGCTATTTCCCGATAAAGAGTCATCGATTGAAGCGTAGCTACCATGAAAGTCGTCGGTAACGCTTTGTGCATGCGGCCATGGAGGCATCCTCACCTGCTTTTAACCAATCCTCTTGGTCCACTTTGTGCTAGTACTTTCGTCGGCTTTGTGCTTTGCTCTGGCTTAGATGGTGATGTTGACGCTTTTGCTAAAAATACAGTGTTAAGATAGGCACGAAATTCAACTTATCTCAGATGAAGCGTGGTATGTATTGTACAGCCGCTGGCAGGCAACCACTGAGATTGCTGTCGAAGCTCACCGGATCATCTGTGGCTAGTCGCGAGCAAGATAAGGCCGAGCGGCAGGATATATTGTCGTTGAGCCTGCGCTGGAAGGGCGTGTGATCTCCAATTTTGCATCATGGCACAAGTATCAATAGATTTTGAACAGAAGGCTAAAAGTGAAATACACGGGACAAGCTGCCCACTAGTGCCTATAGCATCTCTCATATCGGTCACGAGAGATTCGTAGCCGACAGCAGTAACCGGTCAAGTCCGGAGGCCGCTAAACAGCAGTTTTGTCCTTTGTGGATCACTTGCAGAACCGGAGTCGGAGCCCCAACCCTAGTCTTACGTACTCGGAGAGGACAAGGGACAAACTGCAGCAAAATGATGCAATCACTAAGATGAAGAGGATTCTACGTACACAACTTCCCTCACAAGCTACAAGATACTTCCCCTTGCAGAGTGCGCATTTCTTCCTTTTCTCCTAAGCTGGGCACGTCTGTGAATCTGACACCTGACCAGTAGCAAGTAATCACTCCTTTAATGTCTAGGGCGCCATGGACTGTAACACAATAGTCTCAAACTGACATCTTACACCATTCTCTCAGAGATGCACACTTGGAATGCTTGACGGCCACAGCCCCTGTCGTGCTGAGATATCAAAACAAGCAAGTCGAACACTCTCTACAAGGAGTTAAAGCCGTGTCGGGCTGGAATCCGAACTAACCCAACAGATTGTCTGCGCGCCTCGCTCTGTTCTTCATTCTCTGTTCTTTGTCCTTCTTCTGCCCCTGCACACTAACTGTTATTTCCCCTACAACTTACAAAACGTCTCTACGGCTCCTTTCGTCTCCTCCTTGGTTTCCTTCACAAGCCCACTGATGGCCTTGAAGTTCGCACTTCCTGCATCACCAACCAGTTCAAACAGTAGGCTTTCAGACGTGGTGACTGTAGCGCCTTCTCGTGCCAGCCTCTGCAACGCAATCGGTCTCTCTCCGGCATTGCAACTGCTCACGCCGTCCGCGAGGACATACACCTTATGACCCATACTTAACAGATCCAGTGCCGTCTGCGTGACGCAGATGTGTGTCTCAATGCCAACGATGATCACATTGACGGGCTTATGCGGGGCAGCAGCGGTAGATGAAGGGTCAGCCTGTGACTGAGACAGCAACGACTGCGTAAGTTGAGGAACCATCATGCTGAAGGCGGTCTTGTCGATCTCGGTCTTATGGCTGTCGGGGAAGAGGGAACTGATTTCGGCGACTGTGGCGCCCAGGCGGGACGCATTCTGGGTGGTTGTGTAGATAGGAATGTTAAGGATTTTGGCGGCTTTGACCATTTTTTGGGTGGTGGATATGCTAGAGGGAGTGTCAGCTGGAGATATTGATACACTCGATTGGAACGGATCAAAGTAGCAATAGTGAGCAGAAGAATGTAAGTAAGACATGCAAACCAAAATATTAGATAAAGGGAGGAGTGGTCGCTTACACTTTCGGAAACTCCCATATTGCGCCGCGAAACTTCTCTTGGATATCGCAAATGCTGCAGGTTGGTTAGCTTTGCTATGTTGTCGAGGGAATCATCCTAAGGTTCTTTTCGTAGTATACCTACAAAAGTGCTGGGTTTTCTATGGCATACGTTAGCTCTCATGTCAGTGCTGAAGAATCCCATACATAAAGCGCCGGGTATTTTCGGGAGCTCACCTATTCTCGAAGGCATTGTGACAATCGATCGTCTGGCGCAGGCTAAAGTCGAGAGGCTTATCTGTCGACGAGCAAGAGATGTTAGCATGAAGTGGTGTTGCTGTTAAATTCGAGTACGCTTATATCCAGTGATGTATGGAGATTGCCGGGTACAGCTAAATGGGGAGAAGGACGAATATATTCCGCCCGAGAAAAATGCTTGAACGACGTCAGCCGTGCAGAACGCCAGATAATTTTGTGGGGAAATGAAATCTCGACCTGCGCATAGCATTCGGTATGCGGGGGAGAGTGGAAAGTGAAATTGAGCGTGGCAGGTGAGCAATAAGATTGCAGAGTGTTCAATCCTAGTGTAGTCTTTGCACGATGCCAAAGCGGAGCGGTATATGGGATTGCAATAGTTCTGCATTCATAAACACTGCAACGAACCAATCGCATATGCGCAATCCATCCCTCGCGAAGACCATGCTTCTCAGAGTCATTCAAAAAGCTGTGAACCCAGCCATCGCAAAAGGCAACCTCGTGCAGCTTATTTGTGGGGCTTCTATGTTAGTATCAGCATCAAAGACAGAATAATGCCTCGTATTGTAATCAGTAAATTGCTCTCCCACGAACTTTGAAATCAATATCCTAAGTCTTCGGTTTCTTCTTCGGCCTGGAATCCTCGTCATCGTCTGCATCGTCATCTTCACCACCCTCCGCCATTTCAGCATCGCTGTCTTCCCCACTGCTCTCGTGCGCTGAATCAAACTCTTCAGCAACATCCGTGTCAGATCCAGCCTCGAAGTCCTCGTCCGGACTTTCGTCGTCCTCATCGGCCGATCCTCGGTTCACACCTTCCTCGTCGTCCGAGCTAGCAAGATCCTGGTCCATAGCCGCCTTGAGTAAGGTGGAAGAATCCTCCAACATTTCATTTTTGAATCTGATGCCTTTGACCTTGAAGAAATCTTCCAACGGCTGCTGCTCTTCTCGGTTGATATTCGAGAACTGATGCTCGCCCTGGCCACCCTTGAGCGTCATCGTGATGTCAAATGTGCGACTAGCAGCCAATGCGCCACCGACTCTGCTCATTGTGATGTTGGATATGCTTTCTATGCTGATGTAGGTTGCTGGTTTTGGAACGAACATGAAGCTCTTGTCGAGACAGTACAGCAGACCTTCGTTCGCCTTGATGGAGCACTTAACTCCCTGCATGTTATGGTGGGAAACGAAATCCTTGGAAGGCATGATGATCTTTTTGCCTGAGAGGCCCTTGAACACTTTGGCAATGACGTGGTGAATGGGCGCCTCGTAATGCCCTTCGAGCTTGTCTTTGTATTTTGTGGTGAGGAGTTCTTCGGTCATGTTGAGATCGAGGTTAACTTCGTCGTCGAGTTTGAGCTGCATTACGACAAAGGGATACCTCGTCTGGCCCTGGCGAAGTGGTGGATCGAGGCCCAATGTGATGAGGGTGTGCATTTCGTCGTTTTTGGGGAGCAGGAAGAATTTCTTGATTGATTCATATTGGATTTTGTAGTCGTAGGTTTTGCCGCGCAGGCGGAAGGAGGTCTCGTAGAGATCAATGTCGAAGCGACCACGGGGTGTGAGGTGGAGGATATCTTGGAAGGTTGCGAATGTTGCGCCTGCTACGTCGCCGATTTCTGCTTTGTCCATTAGGGTTTCGTAGAAGGCGTTGGCGGCGTTTTGTTGTTCTTGGCCGTCTGCTTCTTCCTTTTCGTCTTCCGCACCCGAGCCTTCAGCCTCGTCCTTGGGTACCGTGCCGGGGATGTAGAAGCGCATTTCCACCAGTTCGTCTCGTGCCGCGGCGGCTTTGCGACCACGGTTCTTGGTCTTGCCGTGGGCAGCTCCGTTGACATCGTCTGTGCCATTGGTTGGTGCTTCGGCGCCTAGATTGAATTCCACCGCGATTTCGTTCTTGCCTGCTAGGTTAGTGTTGGATATTTCAGAATAAGGGATTTCAAAGGCCGGTCGGTTTTGGACGTTGAAAGCCAATTCTGCTCGGCCGAAGTCGGCTTTGCCCCAGTTCCAGCCGCGAAGGGCGTGTTCTTTGTGTTCGAGATTGATGCCATAGAAAATCTTGAAAGCTTTGGCCACTCGATCAAAATCCTGATGTCGGCGTTAGTCCTGGCTCTTGTATGAAAGATGCGGCGAGGTCAACCCACCTCCTGCTCAAAGCCATCAAACTGTATGACGGAGTTGTCTCTTGTAAAGATCTTGACTTCGTAGCCCTTTGATGCTCTGCTCCAGTGAGCGGCTTGTATTAGATTGCCCTCGAGTGTGAAGGGTTCGGTGCCTCCAGCCGACTTCCATCCCAGCCCACTGTCTGCAAGTCGACATCGGCCAGACTGTTTCGAGAGATCAAGATGAATGTTGTCAAAGTTCTCCCTGCAATTGGTCAGCGCTCAGTCCCCAGTCCATTTAAACATACTCACATGTTTGCGCAGGTTGCGCAGACGGCGCAGAGTCAGTGAAAGCGTTGTCGTCGTTTTCGAGGATGTGGTAGTCGGGAAACTATGCTTGAATAAAATTGGGTTTCCAAAGGCGCAGGAGGATCAATGCGATAGAGGTCGGCAAGGTTTGAGGAATAGACAGGCAACGCAGCTGCACATATCACAATCAGAAATGTTCAAGTCCAAAAGTCGCCCACCGAACGTCAACTCGGTCCGAAACGCGCTAAGACACTACCAAAACGCTTAGCGTGACGCGTCGCAAGAAGTGATTTTGGGAGGAAGTTGCTTCGTGCTTTAAGTGATTATGATGATTGGATTCTTTTGAACAGTGAACAATAATCCAATCGTCTCAGACTGATATTGAGAACAGAGTCGCTTAAACCAAGTTCTGTACGTGGAATGATGGTCTTTTCAATTAATGCGAAGAATGGCCAACCCGTGTCCTACAAATAGATATCAAGAAGCCTTCCGGGGATGCTCATGATGCTCATCAACTAAACCACGCCTCAGACATTACTCTCCGTCAAGCCACAACTATAAGTAGATATGTCGGTGGTCCTGGTTTCTTAGGAAGTGTTTGTCAACAATTACAGTCAGCCTACACCGCCTTTGCCTGGCACGGTCGTGTCCTCCGTGGTACCTTGGAATGAGGAGCCGGAGGGACTGTTTGGTAGGTTGACAGGGACTTGTCAAACCTGGGTTTTGCTTTGCTTTGTTTGATATTTGATTCTTCTGTACCGCTGGATCTTTGCTCATATGCAGAGCAGCGTAAAACAGGTTCCGGTATTTTCGAGTTTGTGCCACTGCCACAATCTACATGAACATCCTCATTGGCTGCCAGTGGTGGCGACGATCCGATAGTTGACGGGCAACGACTGTAGGTGTCATCATTGCCATCAGCACATGTTTCTCTCGGTCGGGTTGGCAGACGTGACGGAAGACTGACTGACGACAGGTTTTCGGTTGCCTGAGTGCGTGGTATAAGTCGTGGTTCGAAATGAGGTATGCCGGATCTTGAATTTCTGGCCTTCACTTCGCGGCAGGCATCCTCGTGACCTCTGAATTGCGACTCTACTTTTTTCTCCATCTTCGCTCCAGCCTCAGCTGGCAAATTCCTTTCCCCATCAAAGCTAGCAAGCAAATCGTCCAGTGTATTGTTGTTCAAGATTGCCGCGTGATACATCTGTGAAGCGGTCGTTGGCAAAGTGATCGGTGTAGCTTCGCTCAGTATGCGGGGTGTTGAGGAATTCTGCGACTGTCGTCTAGCTGAGCCTTGCTCCCTCTTTTGAATTTCCCCTGTTCGCTCACGTGAAAGAAGCTCGACCTGCTGCTTAAACAAGGTCGCTAGCCGATCGAGGGTGCGCAGGATCATGAATGGAAGTGCCAGATACGCAAGGGTCTGAGTATAGATGGGAACAACCCTCTTTCGAACATCCGAGCATATAAACTTCAGACCGGTGAGCGGCCGGAAAAACATTGATGGCTGTTGCGGCATATTTTCTGACCCAAGCATCTCTCGGAGGAGGAAGAGCCCAGGTAGCATGATCAGTCGTGAGGCTAGCAAGGCGGTGCGAGAAATCAGGCTAGCAAGTTGGCGAAGGATTGCGATACACTCTTTCAATAAATCTGACTCAGCCTTCCACGCCTGTTCATGGGTGTCAGCAAACTTCAAAGCCTTTGATCCAGCATTCTCTTCTTGCTGCATGGTGCTGCCAGTTGTGCACAGCTAGATGATCACAATGACTACAATGAAATGTAAGCATGCAATGCTGGAACGAGTCATGTAGATGTTTGCTGTACATGTGAGCAATTCGTGGTTTCTTTTAATGAGCAGCGCCAATTTCATCCAATACCATGTGCCGGAAGTGCGGATGCGACCTGCTGCAATGGAGGTGGCATAAGGCTGTGGTCGATGAGTGTCTAGGAAGGAGGCCACGATGCTGCAGCCACGAATAAGGTCGCATTGCCTGTTCACTCAGGTAAGTACGTTGGAACACCTTCTCTTAGTACATGCCACGTGAGTACAGCCGAAAAGTGATATGCCTCCTCTCACCTCAGTCGAAACAATAGTGGAGAACTAAACAGCACGTGTTGTGCATGGAGGCTGAACAAGCCAAGTCGCTGCTCAATTGGCAGACAGCCATGTATCTGATGTTCAACGTCCCTCATAGACCCTCGTGTAATAGTCAGGGGCATTCCTGTAATAAGTTTAACGGAAATTTGCACAGCATACGCCTACTAATATTGCTGACATATCATGACTGCTACAGAGAAGTAATCAATCAGGCTATGCTGCAACAAAACCGCTGATCAGGCTATGCTGCGCTGATGCATGCAGATAACTTGATCCGAGATTGGGTCACAGAACTTGCCTCGTGGCGAGCAGGGTACGTGATGGTAGTCCCTTGATTTCTGACGTGGTTGTTGCATAACCTCGATGTTATCTGGCGCAAAGGTGACATAACTCCACGTTTTAGGGGCGATGCGTTGTACTTGTGTCAACGTCGTTCCAGAAGACTCAAACAGCTAAAGACGCCAAGCGCGTGTGCCAAGGATGTCAGTCTCAGTCTGGAAAACGAGGGCACGTGGAAATGACTAACATGGATCCGCTCAATCTTAGTGGCCCACCATTCTAACATGAGGAGACCCTGGTCATGTCTTCACCTTGGGTCAAGGTAGCCGATGCAATGCAGAAGGACGGCATGTCCCATTCTTGTAGATATGTCCGTTTCAGCATCCCCGAAGAACACTACGATCAGTCACAAGCGGGTGAGGAGCATTTCAGCCTTATTGGGATAAGGAGCCAAGTTGTGGAAAGCGATGAGACTATTCCTTAATTGGGACATCCACCGTCTTGCTGAAGTTTGTATGACGTCGAACATCCAGGCCCTTGATGCGACGAATAACAGCAGAAAGTCACTCTCAAAGCTCAGCTGTTTAGGGCAGATGTTCTGCATCATCAAGAGCAAATCGTGCATCAAGGTTGTCCTTTGAGTGGATAAAGATAAACGAATAACCAGAGTGAAGAGCTTTAAATCGAGCGGGGGGCAGCAGAGCAGATCTCTGACCAATGGAGCGAATGCAACTTCCACAAGTCTGCGGTCATGCTGTTCGCGTGTTTCCAGAAGCTCGAAAGCAAAGTGAGCCTCATTGTCAAGCGCTAATGCAGTGCCGCATCATGTATAGGCACCACGGCTGCAGCTACCAAACACTTCTTGGAGTCTGCAAAAAGCCCCACAAACGGTCTAGCTGACGCTCTCCCCTGCCTCGCGAACTAACAGGGATTGAGAGCGTGAGATGGCCTGTTGACATGGGATCGACACGTTGCAGCTATAGGAAGCCTCCACGGTCTTTAGCACTCAGCTGGCGTGAGCTTCGCAAATCAAGCCTCTTGTTATTGGATGTTTATGGTTACAATCACTTTGGAAGATGCCGAAAGTCATTCACAAGAAGTCGTCTCAGCCGTGCGGATAGACTTCCGAAGCCAAAAGCTTCTAGTCTTGTCGACAAAAGCGCTCGCACAACAGAGACTCGTGACAGTACTTTGGCATTTCTGCTCCACCATAGAGTATGGCTGTGGTTGTAGATCGTCTACGGCCATCACCAGCAATATCGTAGGGCTGGTGTAAAGCCTGGACATCATCTCTGAAAGAGTTCCACATCTTATGCTTGAGCAGACCCACTTATGCATGACCCTACCGCGCTCAAGTAGTTGGACTCAAGTTTCCTTTCCGTTTTGAATTGACACGCTGAATGCCTAAAATAATGAGAACACACTTTTCTCAAGCAGTATTCCTAGGTTGTTGTATTGACGTGATTCGCTTTATCTGTCTCTTTATGGATCCAATGCTATGAACAGCTCCCTTCCATGGTCACTTAGACCTATGTGGCTGCATATTGCTAGGAGACCCAGTCTGTGACAGTGTCTTTGCCTTTCGGAGCTCTGTACAAGACCAGACACTTGGCCAACAGGTCCATCCGCGCTGCGAAACCATACGCCGGCAGCAACAACGACTTCGGCGGCGTTGTGCAAGCTAACTTCGAAGTATCCCTGTGTGTCATGACCTTGTCCTGAACGCTCCCACAGCGATATCTGATCATAACGCTCTGCCACTCGAGGCTAACCCGCTCTATTCCATCGATCGCCGCCCCAGCAGCCTCCCCTATTTAACCAGTACTCTTTTCAGCATTTGCTCTTACCTATCCCCTACTCTGGTCGATATAGCTTCAGCAACGTGCAAGCGGATGTGCGTGTACAGCAACATCCTCCGAACTTGTGCAAGGAAGCTTTCCAGATCTAATCATGTCCTCAATTTGCCAACAATACATGCAAACTGCAACGCAGCATGACAGGCTACTCCTCGGGATCAATGCAGCGCAGTACCACGAAGCCCATCAGCGAGAGCTGAGTAGTGTTATAGAATGCTGGTTTCAGGCCACACGGAGTACGCGTCGAATGACAAACGAAGGGTCAGTGAGTCAGCAGCAAGTCGATGTGCCTCCCGTCGTGGATACAGCACAAGCTTGCAGTAAGTCCTTCGCCGCAGCAGTGCAGGCCCTTACTCACATTCTCGTAGGTTGTATGGGTGCGCAGTTCGAACCATCCTGTTATTATGAGGTCCACGGAAACATACAGTCGTGTATCAAGAGGCGTTCTCCTCGATCCATCATGGTCTTGGTGGCCTGGTCATGAGAAGCTCGTTGAACCTGCTCGATCAGGGAAACCTCCTGAGGCATTGTCGTCTGCGCCACTATCGACGCAATACAATGAAGAAGCATCCAGGATAAGACGACAGGGTCGAGCACTTGACCATGATGCCGAAAAGAGTTGCATAATGCTCAGAAGAGCTGCACGATGCCCAGAAGAGCTGCGGGAAGCTCGTCTTTGCCTCAATACGACGCGAGATCGAGCAGCAGGCGCGACATCACTTCTGATCCTCTTCAATGGTCTCGAATGCATGTCGCTTCATGGCCACGCAGTGCCTCGGAGAAGCTCGAATGAAGGTGATCTGGCGCTAGGCAAGGTTGTGGTTTATCATCAGTATTTGAGTCAACAACCAGTAGTTAGCATAGATTTATCGACGGGTTTGACGCGTTTCAATGAAAGTATCATGATGAGTACATGCATGCCTCAAGCTTGTAAGCAGAGCTTCATGGTTCACAGAACACGTCGTGCTTCCCTTGTGAGCCTCGGCTCGTTCATCCAAGCTCGTGCCCCAAGTGACCGCTGGTTGGTGCTCCATGGTCATTAGAGTTGTGGGGTATGGGGGAAGTGGTGACACCATTGCTCCAACGCCAGCGTTGATCAATGCGGTTGATGAAGTGCTCAGACTGAACGCACACTCATTACAGTCAAACACCATTCTGAATGTAAGAACACAACAATCCTCACCCCGTCATGGGCACAATTTATATCCCTCAGCTCGTGAGTAAACCGGCCCGATCTGATCTGCGCTCATCTGAGAACGATTCTTTAGGACGCTTTCGAGCTCTATCACCAAGTGCGAGAGGCCAATGGCCAAGGCAATGGCCGTTCTGGCGCGAACCATCTCCTCAAGTCGGTGGCTGATGGTCTGGCCGGTTCCGCCGGCGCATCCATCTCGAATGTGATCACATACCCCTTGGACCTCATCATCACCCGGTTGCAAATCCAACGGCAACTACGGAAGAATGCTCAGGAAGCGGGTGAACAGGAGTACAGGGGCCTCGTGGACGCGGCTCAGAAGATCTACAACAACGAAGGCGGCCTCAAGGGCTTCTACGCGGGACTGCTATCGAATACCGGAAAGACCATTGCGGATTCTTTCATTTTCTTCCTCCTCTATGACTATCTCCGCAAGGCCAGTGTCAGAAAGAACGGTGGCCGATCGAATCTACCAGCTCATCGAGAATTGAGCGTGGGATTTGTCGCAGGAGCAAGCACAAAGCTGCTCACCACTCCCATTGCAAACGTCGCAACACGCCAGCAAGCTGCGGCGCTGAAGGACCCTCACGGAAAGACGCCGTCGTTCATGGAGGTCGCCAGTAACTTGCATACTGCAGAAGGATATGCTGGCTTCTGGTCAGGCTACTCAGCGTCACTAATACTAACCTTGAATCCCAGTCTGACGTTCTTCCTCTTTGAGTTCTTCAAGCGAGTCACTCTTCCCCGATCCCGTCGAGATAATCCACCCACATCAGCCACGTTCCTTCTCGCCGCCCTGTCCAAAGCATGCGCGAGCAGCGTTACCTACCCTTTCAGCCTCACCAAAGCACGTCTACAGGCCGGCAGCCTGAGCAACAAGAAAGAGGAACAAGAGGAGGACAAGACAGTCGAGGAGACGATCCACACGAGCAGTAGCACACTGGACAAGGCAGGCAAGAAAGCTGCAAGGAAGACTCTCTTCACCACATTGATGACCATCTACAAGACTGAAGGACCATCGGCCCTGTATGAAGGTCTGCACCTCGAGGTCCTGAAAGCCTTCATTTCCCATGGTATCACCATGTCCGTGAAGCAAGTCATCGCCCGTCTCCTTGAGCAGTTCTCATACACCTTGTCCATCATCTTCTCACGCTACACCTCGAAAGCTAGCCGGCGAGCGTCGAGACTTGCAGCACGTGCCAAAGATCAGAGTGTCGAATATTACGATTTGAGCATCAAGAGAGTTAACGATAGGGTGCAAGAAGCGACCGACGCCGCCAAGGCGAAAGCGTATGAGGTCGCCGAGTTTGTGCACGAGTACGTGGATGAGGATGAGTCCAAGGGATGGAAGGACCTCTACGGAACCACCGGACTATCAAAGTGGCTTGATGAGCGATTCACCGATCATGGTGACGCAGAGAAGTAAAGGACGAGCAGCATGCAGCAACTGTGACGGCTGAACTCTTGATTTGCTTTACGTATGAGATGGTGACAAAAAGACTGCTCTGGGTTCCAACGGAGCGTTAGCTCGAGCTTTGCAGGGACAACCTCAGCGATACAAAGCATACTCTGTTCCCGAACACGAAGAAAACTAGGACAATCAATACCACCCTTTATGTCAAGCATCATCTTACCATTTGGAAACCTGTTCAACCACAAATATCAAAGAGGCGAAGCCAAATGCTCTGGATGCTCACCGAACACTCGAGCCGGCTGTACCAACGACCAAGACCTCATGTGCCGGCGTCACAAGCATAAATTCTAGGCTCGGAGGCCGAGCGGTATTCTTAGTTTGCGCCCACCTATGTCTGTTAAATTGCTTCGCAGACCAACTTACAAAGCAGACTGTTCGTAAGATCTACCACCACGCAATTTTTGCAAACAATTGATATTACCTACGAAATGGCGGAGGCACAGCATTACTTGATTCATCAAGTACGCTATGGATCTCGATATTTGCTTGGCCTCAGAGTCTACCAGTCTTCTCGTTCTTTGTACATCAAGAGAATGGACGCCCGTATCAGACTGACTTCGCTCGACTTATGCTAGAGACAAATTATGCTGACATAAGGGGTTGAAAGGGAGGTGGAGGATTAGACCTTGGAGGTGCCAGGCTGTGAGAATGCTCAGTAGGCAGTTCGCTAGGAAAAATCCACTGGAGTGATTCGATGTCAAGATAAGTTTGGTCACGATGTCTGATACAAGGCTTTATTGAACAACTGTAACACTACGATGACCTGTGTCTTGCGTTGACCACTGCTGGAATAAGCTTTGGCGTATTCCTCATTGTGCAAGAAGTAAGGGGGCCATTCTAAAATCCTTATGGCACCTACCTTCACGTCAACATTTCATGACTACTTTGTCGCGCATTTCGAGCAACATCTTCCTGCCTATGCTCTGAGTCGCCCCACTCCCACAATCAGCCAGTCATTGTTTAACCATCAGCATAGATCGCATACCTTCCTGTCACTCCATCTGCCTGTCAGTGCCTATGTTTGGTTAAGGCATCATTGTTCATCACCGTCGCGCCCATCACCTACCCGCACCTTGCGGCAGTGCACGCGTGTCCATCACTCCTCTACGAACGGCTGCTATTGTTCATTTCTTACCATCTATGAGATGAACAAAGAAGGCTGCTGGCCTTGCAGTTTGCTTCTCTGGTTGAAGATGGCACACTCACTTTGCTGTTCGCCTCGAGAGGGGTCGTCACTTTCGGACAGTAGGTTGCTGGGAACCGTAGATATCAATGTAAGACGGGACACACATCAGAATGATTGGCTCTAAAACCGCCGAACGCTATCGTCTGCAGAGTCTGTCCATTCCGGCAACTTCTTAAACCCATATTCTTCGACCGGAACGGTGTTTGCTGGCGGTCCCACATATCTTATCACCAGATGGATCAACCCCGATTGTGCCAGAAGGAATACAATGGTATTCAGTATCCAGACGCCCCATGCCGTTTCCGGATTCAAGATATGGGGCATACCGGGCACCAACCTCTGAGCGCGGTCGACGACGGGCCGCATTTTTGCCTCGTACTCGCTGAATGCTGCTGTGTAATCGTTTGGATTACGTGTGAGAGCACCAGCCAGGTTGTATGCGCCACTCAGCGCAAGCGTTGTGCCCATGCCAGAGATGGGCGAGGCGCAATAGCTTGACAACACAGTCAGTGATAGTTTTGAAGGCAGAAGCCACCAAGGTGGCTACGGAGGAAGAACAAAACTTACCCAGCATCGCCCAACAAGGCTACCCTTCCTTTACTCCACCTATCCATCTTTACCTGACCCACCAAATCGTAGTAGAAATCCTCCGTTGCCATCATCTCCCTGATAATTCTCCTGCTTTCCCACCCAACATCCCGAAAGTACTCCTCCATAAGCCGCTTTTGCGCCTTTACGTCTTCGCGTCCCTTTTCCGCGACCTGCATCAGCCTGTCGTCCGCCTCATTAACCACGTACATAAACACGGTGGTCTTGCCTCTCTGCTCATCCGGCCTCAACATAACGCCCCTCCGTCCAGACGCATGAAACCACTTCCGCCACGCACTGTCTGTCTTCTCCTTCGGCATGCTGAAAAATGCACCATACATCCCCAACCGTTTTACTCTGTCTTCCTCTCCCTGGGCTCCCCACGCCATGCTTCGTGTCCGGCTCTGCAACCCATCCGCGCCGACAACTAAGTCGAAACTTCTCCTTTCTCCGCTCTTTGCAAACCGCACATGAACCTTCTCTCCATCCTGCTCTAGCTCGTCCAGATAGTCTCCAAACACATACTCAATCCCTTTGCCCCCATCCCGCTGCACATCCTCACTGATCGACTCACTTCTCCTCCAGCAGATCTCCGCTAGCCGGCCCCTCATAATCTCGATGTCGGCTGTAGGTGTCGAAAGCTTCCCGCTCCGATCTGCCGGGAATGCAGCCCATACCTTGCCTTCCTTGTCCACGAACTGCACCCCTTCCTCTCCTGTGGTAGATGCCCGGATCACGGCCTCAAGTCCAAGCTTGCGGATGATGGTTATGCCCGCACCACGGATGTCGATATTCTGGCCTTGAGTACGGAGGGCCGAGGAGCGCTCAAGAATAGTGATGTGGGGTTTTTGAGAGGCGGGAAGGGGTGAAAGGAGGAGAAAGCTGGCAAGAGTAGGGCCGGCAATGCTACAGCCGACTATGAGGATGGTAGGTGGTGCCATGGAAAGGAACAGGTAAGTGTAATAGCGAGGAAAGTGCTAACGATAGAAGGAAGTTGGAAATTCAACACTGAAGGACACTATCCAGGCGAATGCAGACAATGGACAAATGGAACAAGGAGAGACGGCAATATACTTATACTGATACTGTAGACATGCAGCCTTGAATGACCCCTAATTCGGGTTGACAAGGTCAAGGCCTCATACTCCGAAGACTCAATTGATGCCGAAGCTACATGGCCGATTCTGGTGGGGCAACGCACGCCATAATCAGACATCTTGCTTTTGGTACAAGCAGAACTTTGAATTCCCGAGCTTTCGGCTTTGGATGACATCACCGTCTTTTGAGTCCTCTCACCTGGATGTTCAGAAACGATAATAAAAGGCATGCGCTCTCGGGTCCGATAAGAGGATACTGAGCGCCGCGCTTGGTGGTCACGCCTCAAGTCGGCTGATCATAAATGCCTTGCGCAGGTCATCGACGCGTACCGTTTAATAGCTTGCAGATTTGTCTGGGTATTTGTGGAAACGAGTTTGAACAAAATATGCAGGGTGATTAGCTTGGAAGGTAAAATACTCAAAAGGGAGGAATGGAAGGAGAAATATTAGGTGAACACGAGTGCTTTGCTCGTTCGTGAAGGAGGTCAATGGTTGCGTACGAAAGAAAAGCCGGAGGTAAATAGGTTTGCATGAAGAAACCATCACCGTTACTACGGGAGACTTTATCACTCAAAGAAGCTCGATCGAGGTGAGCGATCTATGTGGAAAGCTCGCCAAAGAACCGAAACAAGCCTAGCGTAGGCCTATCTGATTTATCCGTCTCCGACGTCCTGCGTCGCTAGCGGTGTACGAACGGGGTGACTCTGGCTACGAGCCCGAGAAAAGTCATCCCTAACGCAACTAATGGCACATCATAAGAATGATGCTTCCCCTAGAGAGGAGAAGCGTGTCGCGAAAGCAATGTCAACACATCTAGACCACTCCGATATCTAACACTTTTATTTGGTCGTACCTCGCTCGTCGTTCACCACATCTGGAAACTCGAATGAACAACATCAAATCAATAGCTATGGATCTCCCCAAACATATAAAAGCTTGGCAATATGGAGCTGTATCCGGCGGCATCGAGAAGAGTCTCAAGCTAAACGCGTCTGCTCCGATGCCTACACCCAAGCAGAATCAGCATCTTATCAAGATACATTCAGTATCTCTTAATCCGGTTGACTACAAGCCATCTGAGGTCTCGCTTTTCCGACGATTCGTGGTGCCCAATCCAGCCACGCCAGGCATTGACTTCAGCGGCACCATCGTGAAGCCGGCAAAAGGCAGTGTCCTCAAAGAAGGTGACAAGGTCTTCGGTTGTGGTGCATCGCCATTTGCTGGCGGTTGTCTTGCAGAGTATGCAGTGGCAGGTACAGACTCTACAGTCGCCATTCCCAAGGGTGTTACCATGGAACATGCCAGCACCATTGGTGTAGCAGGAATGACAGCTTACCAGACCATCGAACCACACATCAAATCTGGTAGTCGTGTGTTCTTGAACGGTGGTAGTGGTGGAGTTGGTGTCTTCGGCATACAAATCGCCAAAGCCTTGGGTTGCGAGGTGGTCACTACTTGCAGTTCACGCAATATCGAGCTGTGCCGAAGTTTAGGAGCTGATGAGGTCATCGATTACACTAAACAGAAACCATTAGCCGACGCTCTCACCAAGAGTGCAAATGAGAAGAGGAAGGTCGACCACATAGTCGACAACGTCTGCGCAGATTTCAGTATCTACTGGAAAGCCCATGAGTATTCGACAGCAGGAGCAAAGTACATTCTTGTGGCTGGCAGTCCAAGCATGAGCTACATGCTCAATTCTACAAAGATAAAATTCTGGCCGGGATGGCTTGGAGGAGGAAAAAGGAAGTCGGAGGGCTTCTTCGCGAAGCCTAATGTAAGCGAGCTTCAACGAATCGCCAATTGGATGGCTGAAGGCAGAGTCAAGGCTGTCGTCGATCAGAATTTCGCGTTTAGTGATGCGCCGAAGGCGTTTGAGAAGCTGAAGACTGGCAGAGCGAGAGGGAAGATTGTCGTTACAGTTGAGGGAAGTTACTGATGCTTGGTATTTTTCATTCCACGTGTACTCTCTGCTCGATAGACGGTAGGGACGTTGAAGGTAATGGTTTAATTTATGCTTTAAATTGTCACCACCTTCTTTGGTCAAGGCTGATACAATGAATGGTTTTTGTTGTGAAGTAGTAGGTACGCACGTACTATTAGGTAGAGCTTGTTGGCCTGGTACTTAACTATGGTCGAAAGTTTTAGGTCAGGAAATGAAGTGATCGGCTATAGGGAGATAGTGAACATAAGCTAGGACTAGACATGTAATTTTTGGCTTTGTAATGCAAGCCAAAGCGAAGTACTGTAGCAACAAAGGAGGCATCTGCAAAGTGGTAACGATATTAGTCTGCAGCAGTTCGGTTGAAAATCTCATTAGCAACTACTGCATTGATTTTGATGGCATAGTTGTGCTTCGGCTGTGCCCCTGTGGGGCAGAGCCGAGCTGCAAGAAACAGCGTTGTCATGCTCGTCAAGCAGACAACAGCACCACAACGAGTGGAAGAATATGCCAGTCCCATGACAGCCTTTGATAAGCATTACAAGGCACTGATTCTGGAAGATTCAAACCACTGAAAGGCCTAATTCCTCCCACGAACTATGCATCAGCTTCACAATGACCCTGCGCAAGGTTGACGACGAGTGCTTCGACTATGTGTTCATTAAGAATTCCCCTAATAACCCATGAGAAGGGCGTCATTAGGTGCAATGTTTATCCGCCCAAAAATGCTGTTCCTTACAGTGATAAACGTTATCCTGTGATTGCCACTTATGGGCTGCGTAAGTTATACTCGGGATTCATCATTTTCCGGCAGTTAACCATACGAAGATGGTAAAGATGTCTCATATTGTTTCTTCTGCAAGAAAAGTTGGAATCAACTGAACCCTGAGATGAAACCGGTCCATGCGACCTAGGAAACGCCAGACCCCGGCTACTGGACCGCTAAGAAATACATTGTTGTCCGTGCTGATGAACGAGGCTCTGGACAGAGTCCAGGCTTGCTAGACACCATGTATCAGAGAACTAGTGAAGCGTTTTTCGATCTGGTAGAGTGATGTGCAGAACAAGAATGGTCAACTGGTAAGGTTGGACTCTTAGGAATCAGTTATTTTGCCGGCACACAGTGGGAGAGTAGCCGCAAGAAGACCGAAAGGCCTAGCTGCAATCATTCCCTGGGAAGGCATGAGTGACTATTATCGCGACCGTGTTCGGCATAGTGGGATCTTTTCTGACAGATTCAGCAGTAAGTTGTACAACCACTATATAGGTTCGTTTCGCACAAAGCGCTGACATTTCAATTCTAGAGCTCTAGTGGGAAAATGCTGTACAACCTAATCAGTACGGTAAGCCTGATCGTGCAGCTAGAAGTTGGGGTAACCACGCATCAGGGGTCAAAATCGGCCGTCTTGATCGATGACAAGCTGGAACCGCAGCCAGGGTTTGCCGCTAATGCTGCTGCTATATGGCAGACACATCGTTCTCCTGCAGACTCACGATGAAGATGGAGCTATTGGCAAAATCCAGATATATACCAAAGGATCTTTGATTAGAGTGTTAGACTTTCCACCTAACTCTCAAGGGCATAACCACAGCACTCATTGGGTCAATTATGGAATAGTGATACACGGCGAGATGGAGTTGTTACTCGAGGATGGGTCAAGAACAGTTGTCTATGCTGGTGATGTCGTCGTTCAGCAAGCTGTAAGCAAGATATCACCCTTTTCCAAAACCTCACACCTTTTGTTCCCCTCCTCCCAGCCAGATCGAATCTTTTCATTGCTGACACTTCACTTTATAGACAATGCATCAATGGAACAATAGGGCACATTCACCCACTCGGGTTATCTTTGTTCTATTCCCTTCAGAAAATCCGATTGTAGATGGGTAGGAGTTAAAAGACGAGGGTATTCCAGAAATCATCAGACCTCAATCCTAACAGCTACTTGAGTCCCTTTGTACTGTGTAAGGAGAGATTTAATGTCATCAAACTATAAGCCTCTATTCTAGTCATACATTCCGAGCAAGCGTCGTAGATGAGTAAAACAATAAACCAGGGTGTTTGCATTATCTGTCCGCCTCATCTACTATAGATAAACAAAAGTACCAAACTGCTTAGAGTCTTTCCTAATGAGCATTTACCCTAAGCATTAAAGAAGAGCCAGCTTACATCTCTCTCGGCTCGCTTTACAAAAAAAGTATAAACAGAGCTCAAGAGTTCTGCTCAATAACCCGTGTGACCAAGTCGCTGCCCCAGACAATTAGCTTGAAATTGGTTCAAAGACTGAGTTTCTAGAGACTTACGTATCCATATAGGCATTAATCTTCACAATTTTGTTCTCGTCATTGAAGCTACATACCCACCTGTACTCGGTCGTGAACGGCAGTCTATTTTTGCAGACTGTGTTCTCCGCCTTCACTTCGGCAGCAGCACTTGATCCATCACAGACGATATTTTGGACGCCGAGTTTCAGAGGAGTGGCCCAGGTTGAGCTCAACGCTTTCGTTCCATTTTGAAAGGCCGACAGGGAATTGTAGTGGCCGGAGATTGCACAGAAAGTGCCTATTTTACCAACTGTTAGATGTGTAGTCTTCACCTGGCCATTAAGCACCATCCCAATGCTAGAAGCATACCTTTCACAGTCCCATCCACATCTTTGTCCACATTTGTGAAGAACGCGGGACTGTCTCCTTTACCAGAGTGGCTAAAAAAATTGCTCTGACTTGTTCCGTTTTTACCATGTTGTCGGTCACTTGTCGATAGCGGGCGTGCGATGTATTGCTCATAACGTCTTGCTGGTGTACTGAATCTACCTGACGATACTACTTTATGCCGCAAATGAAGCATTTTTCTTGTTCCACCAGACTAGAAGACCCACTTGCCCGTTTCGCCCGAAATCTGCCAGCCGCTTAACTGCTACAAAGACTTCTGGTGAGGCCGAGAACTGACCTGCGCCATCTTTCCGCACTATTGCGCGCGAACTCCTCTAGAACTAGTCCCAGACGGGTGCGACTGAGACCTTGCGTCGTACTTATGCTCGTACCAGCTTGAGTTCTGTTACGTTGAATGCACAAGAAAGGCCTGTTAGAAATGGAGATTGGCCATATGCACACTCGTTAGCTTCTGTTGCGAATGAGGCAGCCTATATCTGAGTTAGGGACCGATTACTTGCTAAGAGCAACTTGAAACAAAGCTGTAGTTTGTATCACAGCACTAACAATTTATCATTATGCAGGAATGAAACGTTTTATGGTTAGCAAACGTAGGACACACCAGGATACTCGGAAGAACTCAAGTCCGATTTCTAGGCTTTATTACACCTCTTTTGTATTGATGTACCATTGATCATGATTCTGCAAGTTTAAGTTTGAAGTCGTTGTTGTACCTTGCCGTTCTCGACAAAAACTTGGATAATAGGCAAAGGTCATTCATCTGCCGCTAGTTGACTATTTGGCAACCCAATCTCTTCTTCTACCAGTAAGGGATTTATCCCATTTCGAGAGTACCAGGACGACTCTTGTTTTTTCGAGCTTTTGGATAGTGTTTAGCTAGTTTTAAGGGATCAAAACCGACTCAAACTTTATTTCTCTCCCTCCCTTTTTTTTTTCTAGCTCCCCAGCCCACAACTGTTAGTGCACTTTCACTGTCAAAGAAGCAATGCCTAAATGTGTGCATCTTGACGAGATAGCATTGGTGAAGGCCAGTCAGAACGAGTTTTGATCCTAACATGTAAGTTGCTCTGTTTAACGAACCAAGCATTATGGAGCTTCCATTCCGCATCGGGGTTGGCAAGTTCGATCTGAGAAGCCACAGGTCAGCGTATATAACCAAGTACAGTTGGCACGAAGTGCAGATATTCAGATGAACGAACACAAGGACCTTCCTGACTGACCTGAAACTTCATCAGGAATGCAGGGATGAGCTTATACATCTCCAATAAGCTGATGTTTTTCCCTATGCAAGTCCTGGACCCAGCGCCGAAAGTGAGGATGGAGTTCTCCATCAAGCGTCTTTGGTCCTGAGACGCATCAATCCAGCGCCGAGGACGGAACTCTTTAGGGGCCTCTCCGAAGACAGAAGCATCATTGTGTACTGTCCACGCATTACAACCGATGATTGTGCCGCCAGGGATGAATTTTCCACACACTGTTATTCCAGCCTTGGGAGTAATACGCTCAAGTGGCAATCCAGTGGCTGGGTGGCAGCGTAGGGCTTCTTTGACTACAGCGTCAAGGAAGGGCAGTTCTCTTACTACTTTCCAATCAACAAGTCCGTCTGCACGGGCAAATTTGCCATTTCGCTTTTGCTCGAAGATTTCGTTGAGAAGACTTTGCATATCTGCAGGATTTTTCAGAAGGTAGTAGAAGACGGCACGAAGGGAGATTGCAGTTGTGTCGGACCCGGCAAAGACGTTAGCTACAGTTAACGCAAGGACACGCTGGTTAGTGATCATATCAGGATCTTTCTTGTGTGCTTCCAAGAAACGAGAGAGGAAATCTCGTCGAGGAGGATCCGTAACGAGTTTTGCTTCAAGTTTCTCAAGCCCGGTGAGAGGATCAACGCGCTCGTCTAGCCTTTTCCGTGCGAAACTAACCATATAGGTATTCGAATTAAGCAGCCCGAGCTTACTGCAGAATTTGCGGATAGGGTTTTTGATAAGCAATTTATCTAAGCCTGGCATTTGCCCGACCTGAAGAAGCGGTCAGTTCGTGTATAAAAGACACTTTTGTCGGGAGAAATTTACCACTGCAGCGTAGTCGAGCATGCCTTCAATGCTTGAGATAATGCCCTCAACATCGATCCCATTCTCGATGAATCCTAGCCGCTTCGAGTATGTGAGCTCGCCAATCACGTCGAAAGCGAAGAGTTGGAGCCAGAACCCCAAATCGCAGATTTTGCCAGGTTTATCAGCAAAGCGTGACTGAATCTGTCGGATGAACTCAGTGGTCGTCGAATCTATGTATGGCTCTGATTGAACTAGCGTACTCATTGCGTATGCATTAGAAACTGCTCGACGGAGTTTACTGTGATACCCCTCATCGGTTGAGGTAAACAATGTGAGTAAAGGCTGCCCTTTAGCTAGTGTCTGCTGAACCTTGTAGAAATCGGACTTGATGAAGCCTGCATTCAATGCATAGATGACAGGAATGGCACTTGCATCAGAGACTGATACCAAGTTTGGGCCCAGTCTGACCAGACTACCGTACTTCTCATGCAAGCGAATATACTCCAGTTCAGCTCGTCTCCCGTAAACTACAAAGAGTCTCCAGAAATTGGTGAGAGAAGCTAGTTTTGGACCGGGAATATGATTCAGCCCGTAAGCGTATCTGTTATAAGCAAGCCATGACCCTACACCCCAAAGTAGGAACAAACCCAGGTAGGAGCGAAAAAACTCCAATACTAGATCAAGAAACATTTTTGCGCGGTTCTGGCTCACAGCCAGCTGGGAGGCTAGAAGTCAACTAAGCCCAGCTGTTTTGTTTGCCTGTGCGTGATTCTTACTAGAAGCCTGTAATTCTCGGCAGATAAGTCATCGGAAGCCTGGATTTGAGCGCAAACTAAATCTCCAGATTGTTTCAGAGCACACCATTAAAGTATGCATTCTTCTCCATTGTGAGAAATTCGCTAGGACTCTTTCGCATCACCGGCTACTCCACACACAGCTGTGAAATGTGCGGCTGCTGGTAAAGGAAACTCAAGCGAGAGGGGTGCCGAAACTTGTTTCGCTTGGCAACCATCTGTTCTCCAACGCGGAACATCCAACGTGTTGCATGCAAGGTCGACGCTACCAGTTTTTAGCTCGAACCGAATGAGCCTTAAAAGGCGGTCGCTAGAGCAGGAGTAACTTCTGGAAAACTAATCGAAAGCAAGTTGGGGTATTTAATTGTACGGATGTATCTACTTAATTGGCCTACTGATTTCGAAATCATGGCTTTGGTCGCCTATTAAGTAGGCTTCCTCTTCGAACAGGTCAAGCAGACCGTCAACCTCGATCAGTCCTGCCCTCTATGGTTACAGGCCAAGTCAGGAAACTTGGCGGGAAGACCACTTTCTAGGTAGTCACTAGTGTACAGCGACCCCGCCAAGGTTCGGCCTTCGGCTGGCATCGAACAGGGCAGAAAAGTATGTGCGCCTAAAATTAGCACGTAATGGCCTAATGCTGTGTATCGTTTTGGCGGTGCCGCGCACATCCTGCCAAGTAGGTACATCCGAGAGAACCCGGGTTTCCAGGAAGAGTAAGGTCAGGAATATACCGACTGATCTCCCATACGAACCGTATCAGATGATATTATAACACTGCAGCCTTACAAAACGCATCAAGCTGGCCGACTATGTCTGACTTCTACTACAGAGACGGATATTGAGGAGCTGGCGAGAGGAATTCGAGGTAATAGTCCAACAAATTCAGTAGTTCTATTAGTGCTTTTCGTACGCAAGATGCTTGCTAACATTGACAAATGAAATGTGCAACGCAACAAAAAGTTGGGTTGGCAGTGCTGTTAGAGTCACACCATACCCAAGGAGCTTGGTACTTTAGCTTGATATGTAAGGATAGTGAAAGGTCCAACAGCAGAAAAGTTTTCTTTTGACATAAGTGTCACAATGGTACAGCATTGCACATGGTAATCACACATGCAGATAAATAGAGTTTGTCATAGCGTGAAGAGGCGAACCAGAATGGAAGGGTGGCAACACCGGAATGAAGCACGGAATTCCAATCAGCGGCATCGAGGAGAGCCATACATCCATGGCACCTGTTTCTCTACACAAGAGCGTCGCCTTCTTCCTGACCAAAAACTAAAACTCCGGCATCCATTATTCGTTACAATTATGCTTGTCTTCGCCACCGGAAATTTGGATTGTCGATCAAGATAGGAACGCAAAGCCTCACCCCTTGGCAGCTCAAACAAGCCTTGAATATTAATGAGTCTTCACCCTACCATGCCTAAAGTAGGCCTATGTTCTTGCCAATCGAAAAACGTCTAAATCACAATTTGACTCGTAAATCATGGGTCTGAACGATAATGCTTCCTGCAATTTGCAGCGTCGTGAGGTATTGAGCATTACCGCTAAGGAGCACATTGAAGCGAACAACTTCATAAGCAGTCAAATCACAGATCTACCGGCTCTACACAGTCATTGCATCGACGATCATCGGCATATAAAGGTTATCTGTATAGGTGCTGGTTTCCCAGGGATCCTCGCAGGCATTAGATTTCCCCAGCGCATTTCGGACCTAGATCTTAAAATATACGAGAAGAATCCAGAGGTCGGAGGAACTTGGTACGAGAACAAGTACGCGTCCCCACTTTCTAACCTGCTGCATACCTAAATTTCGCTTGTCTTAGGTACCCAGGTGTGCGGTGCGACGTCCCTAGTGCGGCATACCAATACACATTTGAGAGCAATAGTCAGTGGAGCGAGTACTACTGTCGTGGAGCCGAGATCAACGAGTATATCAAACGAACCGCTCGTAACTATGGTGTTGATAGATACATCACTTTCAAGACCGAATTTTTGGGTTCAACTTGGCACGAATCCGATGGTGAGTGGGAGGTTTTCTTACAAGACTTAACTTCGGGCAAGCAATTTACAGATCGATGCAATTTTCTTGTCACAGCGACAGGCATACTCAATAAATGGAAATTGCCAGACATCGAAGGACGCGAGATTTACAAGGGTCGAATGGTCCACTCTGCGAATTGGGATCCGGATCTCACGGTAGAAATAATGAAAGGTGGTAACGTCGCACTCATTGGGGCTGGGTCGTTTGGGATACAGATACTACCTCAGATTCAGCCTGTTGCTGTAAGAGTTGACTATTACATGGCAAGTAAGACTTGGATCTCTCCAGTCGGGTTCGGCAGCGAAGAACCGAAGAATCGCGGTGTGACCGGAAACTGTGAGTTCGCGCTAACTTCTCGCTTTATAATGCAAAGCTGATTGATACCAATTAGTCAAACATTCTACAGAAGAGTTAGACACCTTCAGGAAAGATCCAAAAGCATATGCTGCATTCAGATTCAAAATTGAAAAGATGGTCAACGCGGCCGCCTTAATTACACTCTATGGTTCGCCAATCCAGCAACTATTCCAAAATGTCGACCGTGAAGCGATGATGAAGAAGCTCGAGAGGAAGCCCGAAATCATGGAAGCATTGAAACCTAAGTGGCCCCTGTAAGTCTTTTACTGTTGTTTACATGTCAATTTCGTGTCGATTTACTGCTGCCACTGCATATATGCTAACTTAGCCATTTTACCAGAGGTTATCGTCGTCTGACCCCTGGTCCCGGCTATCTCGAAGCCCTGGTCGAGGACAATGTAAACTTCATCTCCACTAAAATCAAGCGTTTCACCGAGAATGGCATTTAAACTGTGGATGGAAAGGAACGAAAAGTTGACCTGGTTATCTGTGCGACTGGTTTCGATATAACACTAAAGGGACCACCTATAATCGGCAAGAATAGCAAATTCCTTAACGATGTCTGGGAACCAATTCCACAATCCTATTACGGAATATTTCCTCCAGAAATGCCAAATGTGATGCGCTTCATTGGCCCAAACGGGGCTTCGGGCACTGGGGGTTTGATTCCTTTTAGAATGCGCCTGCGAATTCATGATAAAAGAGATCAAGAAGGCGCAACGTGAGTATATCAAATCTCTGGTACCTAAAAACGAGGCTATCCGCATGTTTACCAACCATGTCGATAAGTACTTCGAGAAGATAATTTACACACAGCCATGCAAATCGTGGATGAAGCGCGGAAAAGAGGATGGACGGGTTGTAACAATTTGGCTAGGGTCTGCCCTACATGCTATTGAAGCGTACGAGAACCCTCGCTAGGAGGACTTTGATTATGAGTATCTGCCAGAGACTGAGGAGAATCATCTGTTCTGGTTGGGCAATGGGTTGACCGTGCTGCAGGAAAGGAACGAGCATACAACGGAGTATCTAGAAACGGTAGACCAGCCACCCGTTGTGAACCATGATGTAGATAGTGGCATATTGGTGGATCCGAGCACGATCCGTATAGATGGTGTCTAATTGACTGAAGCCTAGTTGCAGTCGAAACGCCTAGCTGCTAAGGACAAGCAGGTTTGCCTCTCAGTTAGTATACCAGCTAACAGTGAATGATAAGAGACTGGCATGTGGGTACGTAACCAATGTCGTTTTCGCAAGCGTCCTACAGGATACAAAATGATGTACTCTTACACGCAGATTTGCGTAGGCACTCTTGGTCAAAGTTCAAGAATTTTGTTGCTGATCAAATTTTTTCAGCTGAGCTACGAATATATCTGCACGTGTTATAGACCGCCTATCATTGACTTCCTGTAGTTCCTGCGTTCACAGGCTTCATGTAGACATTGCCATCGTCATATGACGGATGCTAGGATGGCGTCTAGAAGGCGAAAACTTCACAGCTTCCAAGGCGGCATGTCTCTACAACTGGAGAACTAAAATGCTGTATATTTGTGTCAGATACCTACGTAGGTCAAGATGTAGCTTGCAGCCTTAGCTGTACGGTCAAGACAGTTGTGAATGAACACCAAGGTCTGCCTATCTAGTCAAAATCGAGCCCGCCCACGATGCCGACAAGAGTAGGCCGAATTAGCAACATTGTCAATCTAGCAATCACTGCTTTGCCCGACAGCTTTTTAGCTTACACCTTAGCAGCATCCTGCTCTCATCCCCTGAAGTGATGTCTGTGCTAGGACGTAGTGTCGGTTTTGACAGAACAGGCACTAATACATGGGTGAAAAGACTCTAATTACTCCTTCCGTATTTACGTATCTTCACGTGACTATTGCTGTATGAAACACGTGAGACGAAGTAGCTACACTATCGGTACTTAGTCTAATCATTACTATTCCTTAGCTCTACATTAACACGAATTCAAAAAAAAAAAAATTGAGGCAAAAGACGATATGAAGTAGGTTTCATCTATATCGGGAATGTCTTGATGCTCAAGGGTTCCATGGGATTTGTGCTGTTGTAGTGACGCAAACTTCCAAACGCATCCTGAACAAACTAGAAATTGCATTCGATATAAATAGTAAACTCGGAGGCTTACCTACACCTGTAGCACCTCAGGTTCAAGCAGAGCTTGAGAAATCGATAGAACGCTTGCCTACCAACAAACTACTCCAAGATGATATTTCATTCCATAAGATTGTTCTTGAACATAGCAGAGAAATAGCCGACGAAACGCTCTCACAATTCGTATGTGTCAGGTTTTCCGATTCGTGAGGACCTCTAAAACTCAATTCCTTAAACTTTCGGTAGTCGCGACTTGAGTACCACTGGCAAATATACTCTGGATGAAATGACCGTGTCCTTGATCGAAGGCTTGTAAGAAGAGGGATCGTATTTCGGATCAAGCGACATGTCGAAAGCTCTTGTCAATGCCGCGATAACGTTACACAGTTCCATGTATGCCAGGTGCTTGCCCACACAAGAATATGGCCCATACGGAAAGGCAAAATAAGCACGTTCCTCGGCGGGTTCCGGATCCTCCCCAATCTATTTCTCTGGAATAAATTCATCGGGCTGCGCCCAGTATCGTGGATCGTGCTGGACTTCGTATGAACCAATCCCAATATTGACATTTCCAGGGATATATGTCCCTTCTACTGTGATGCCCTCCGGCGGCGTCATACGATGCATCATACCACTCCTGACAGGGAGCAGTAAACGGAGGCCTTCCTTGATAACAGCATTGAGATAGTCGAATTTGGCAAGATGCGAATGGTCTAGAGGTCCGTCATGTGAATCGATCTCTCCCTTCAGTCTGGCGAACTTATCCGGGTGAGTCAGAAGGTAGTAGATAGCTGTGCTATGAAAGAATTAACCCAGGGGTGCTTATCGAGGGAGGTTCACTTACGCTAAAGTGCTCGACGTAGTATCGGAACCTGCGAATTGATTTAGCATAGCAACGCTTACCAATAACCGACAATAGAATTGGCATACCTCCAATGACAAGTGCAACGCATTCGATATTGGGTTCCTTTTGGGTATATTTCCTCTTTGTCACCCTGTCTTCTTTTAGGAGATAAGAGAAAATGTCTGTCGGAGTTTTGCCAAGCGGTAACCTAACCATCACCCTCTCCCTTGCAAACCGATAAAGTTTCTCCACCGCTTCCAGCTTAGGCAGCCAAGGGTATTGAGGCAATCCATGGAATCGTGCGGATCATTGCGTTTGTTTGAGCATAGCTTTGCACAATCTTCATGTAATCGTGTGACTTCCCATCTTCGAGCATATGGAACGACTCGCCAAAGCTGTTATCATCGTAAGGGAACTAATCAAGACAACTCATGTCAAAAGTAGTAAGTGGCACTTAAGCTAGATCGCCCATGACATCGAAGGGTGAAGAAAGAAAAGTACATTCCAATGTCCACGATGCCATCACCTTTACTCCTTTCTCTGTTCAATGAGTTGATCAGCTCATCCACAAATTTCAAGACACGTGACTCATATTCACGAAGTGGCTTGGAAGCAAGAGCCTCGTCCCAAATGCGTCTTTTCCACGCATGTCCTTCTGGCTACTTGTCAATCGTAATATGTGCCGTTGACGAATCCCCCATATGGGTACCATCATACCAAGATCCTTTAACGCAAGGACTGTTTGAATCGAAAATTGTGTTTATTGCACTCAGGTTGCAAAGATCAATTACCCTAGGGCCGACCCGGACAAATCGCCGTGCTTTTCATGCAGGTCTTTGACAGTCTGGAAGTATTGGCCTTTGTGTACTGTAAATAATGCCCAGAATTTCGTAAGAGACGCCCAAAAGGGGCCAGGAAAGTGGCGCAGCCTGTGGAAGTATCTCCGGTAGATGCAGATGGATAAACTATCTTGTTTAATAGGGGCAGTGGGTAGACTCCTTTCACGAAGGAAAGGTGACTAAGAGCTTCGGGAACGATATTCGCTTCCAACCGCGGAGCCAGTGCAAACGTACAAGATTTATCTGCAAGCTTATGCCTATCGAAGTTAGAGCATGTTCGACCTGCTCTATTTTCTGAATTCCTGTGTAGTTACACCTCCTATTTGGCGTCAAATCATCCTGACCATTAGGCACTGTCACTCCTTGACATTGTAAAGTATGTAGCGGCAGATATCAGCCGTCTCGCAAGAACAGATTCCACCGATTTCCGGCGCAGTGTTACGTCTTCAGACTCATGCCCCTGAGTGGAGCCCACGTGCGAGGCGGACAGCTCAAGGCCCAATCTAGCATATTGGTCGATGAAGGCTCCAATGAAAGCGAATCCCTCTATCTCCGAACCCACGATGTAACTGATGATTTATGATGGTCTTCCGATCAGTAACAATTCTCGTCCTTGCCGATATTATTGCAGTATTCACTGTCTGAGACTGACCTGAGTTTCTAGTGAATTAAATGATGAAATAGTTTCGTCCGTGAACATGGCAAAGTGTTTATAGCCGCCGAATGGCATGGTGAGCGCCAAAGTTTGAGAATGATGATTAAAGTTAGCCGTTTGAAGAGCTAATCCTTTGCTAGGGATGGATCTACGTTGTTGAGCACACTGGTACATTTGATGGTGGTGGAGCCTTTTGTCTGCTAAGGAACAAATGAAAAACAGTTCAGAGAAACGCCGACATCACCGAGCACTGTTTCTTAGCTTGCCTCGGCAGTGATTAGCGCCATCTGATTTCCCCAAACCATTCTCACGCGTTCTGTCCGCAATTTTTTTATGACTGCTTGAACACAATCATCATCGAAACCGACCTAGAATACAGACTAAAGCATACACATCGCTACCTTAATGTGACAATCCTCTTGAAGACACCACACAAGTTTCAATAATGCTTAGTGGTGCTGAGGTAGCTGAGCACAAGACTCGCTCGTCATGTTGGGTGATCATTAACAGCAAAGCATACAATGTGACCGAATACCTCGATCGCCACCCCGGCGGCGCTGCAATTCTTCTTCAATATGCTGGTCAGGATGCAACAGTAATATACGAACCAATTCACCCTAAAGGTACTATTGAGAGATTCCTTGAGCCAGACAAACATCTTGGACCTGTGGATCCCACTACGTATACTCCCAGCACTTCACCGGAAGACCAATCCGCTCAAGATCGTAATCCTGAGATTCACGATATCCCACGTCTTTTATCCCTGTGTTTTAGTCTGGATGACATGGAACGCACTGCTCAGAAGTTGTTGTCGCGCCCTGCGTGGGTTTACTACCACTCTGCTGCCGACGCTCTTGGCGCCCTCCAGAACAATGCCGACGATTGGCGCAAGATCATGTTACGTCCACGTGTGATGCGCAATGTCAGACGGATAGACACTTCGAAGACTCTGCTTGGATATAGGGTTAAGTACCCATTTTTTATCGCCCCTGCTGCGCGCGCGGGACTGGCGGATGAAGATGGTGAGTTGTGTTTGGCAAGGGGAGCGGCGAAGATGGGTGTGGGCTATTGTGTTAGTAGTGTGGCAAGTTTCCCGCATGGGGATATCAGTCGTGCTTTCTATGAGAACTATGGGGGAAGTCATGGCACGCTGTGGTTCCAGCTCTATGTCGCTAATGAAAAAGCGGTAACAATGGAGCGGATTGAAGCTGCAAGACGGGGCGGTTATAAGGCTTTGGTGATCACAGTGGACAGCTCAGTCGTTGGGAAACGGGAGGAGGATGAGCGCCATCGTGCTGAGACTAGTGCTGGGAGTTTATCAAGTTCATTTTCGCAGGAACCGCCTTTGTCCCCTCCAGTTGACGATGCTGCTCGCAACGATCAAGGAGACCCGCTGCCGCTGCGAGGGGTGCATTCTTCCACGTTAAACTGGGATGACCTTGTGTGGATCAGAGAGGCATGGCAGAACTCAGGCCCTATAGCTCTGAAGGGCATCCAGACTGCCGAAGATGTAGCACTCGCGGTTGAGTATGGGATCGATGCAGTATACTTGAGTAATCATGGTGGACGGCAGTGTGATGATGCGCCGAGCTCGATACAGACATTACTGGAGATCAGGCGATTCTACCCGCGAATAATTGAGGACCGGAAGATTGAGATTTATCTGGATGGCGGAGTGCGACGAGGCGCGGATGTGGTAAAAGCGCTTTGCCTGGGTGCTAATGCTGTCGGCTTGGGCAGACCGTTCATGTACTCCGTTGCTATGGGCAATGAGGGGGTTCTAAAAGCGATCCAACGTAAGTGTCATAAAGCCAAATTTGTGCTTTGCATGTGCTGACATTAAGGTTTAGTGCTCAGTGAGGAGATCGAGACCACGATGAGACTTATAGGAGCGACAAGTATGGACGAGTTGAGCGCTTCATTTGTGAACACGAAGCGATTGGAACTTGAGCTCGTTGACAGTCTTGGAGCATTATCGCTAAGACCTCAAATCTCCTCTAAGCTATAAGGTAAATATATGAAGACCAAAGTCTCATTAAGCTAAGCTACTTTCACATGGTGCTCATTTTGTAATAAATCCTCTTTAAGAAAGAATAAAAGTGTATGTACTATTTCAAACTGAATTACTGTTCTCAAAACCTCACCAACGGGAGCTTGAGAAATACAAAGGCAGTTCACCATTTGAGACTTCAGTTAACGAATTATTCATTTACTATTGCCACAGAGGCAAACTTGGACCTTGTTAGAAGTGCCCTACGTTTCCGGGTAGCACGACTTAGCACGTTTGAGACTGTTTATATAAACAGAGTTTCTATTAGCACTACCAAGATATCGAGCATCACAACATCATCTTCGTTTTCATGCACTTGAGACGCTTCATTCTGGTTGCAACGCTAAACCTATAAACACAACCAGTGCAGCAACATAGGCTGACACCTCTCCAACGGCAACATGGCGTAACTCTGACTCGTGATGAAACCAATTATTCATCGGGTAGCTCGGCCGGCTTCTTCGAATCCTCAAGGGCCAGGTGCTTGCTTTCAAACCCCTGCCTGACTCAGCCAGTCGATTAATTTGGTTGGGTTGACCCGACGGGCCGACCTGATTGGTGGCGAAGCCTACTTCTATAACACCCCGAAAGCAGCTATGGGGGCCCGTCGACTATCTAGCGAGATCTAGTGGAACAAACAAGCAATAGTACGTTTACGCAGTTTTATTTTTTTAAGTAAAATGATGCTTCTTTAGGTTAAGCCTCCGATCCGTCACCGGTGTTACGCTTCATTGGTGGCTGTCAACAGTCACATGTCATGAGATCCAAGAAAGATGCGAATACGAGCTCCATGTAGCTCTTAAGCTTGTTCCCGCCACCTCGGCTCTTCACAACTAATGACCGCAGACACTAGTATGTACAGTAAATAGCTTCTGGAAGTTTGAGGTCTTGAGAGACATTAATTTGCACAGAGCTGTCGTCTGCCTCACATAGTATCCTTGTTCCGATGACGAGTCAGAAGCTTGTCTTGTACTTTGACCTCCACAGTCCCTATTCCTATCTAGCATTTCATTTGATAAATGTTCGCTGTTTTTGAACTCGGGTGATCGACATTTCAGCTAACAGTCCTTTAGAATACTCCAATATTCCAAACATGCGATATCACCTACATTCCAGTTGTCATCATAGGCTTCGTCAAAGCCATTGGCACAGTTCCACCTTGGGACAACCGGAGTAAGTTCTGACTTAGAGACAGTCTAGGCGCACGAAATGACTTGGTAATTACTCTAGACAAGGTGAAATGGTTTGAGCAAGACCTTGCCAGGTGGGCAGATTATTATAAAATACCTTGGAAGCCTGGTTGGCCCGAAAAGTTTCCTAATACGCCCACTGCAAAGGTAACACTCGCCTTCGCCCTTGATGCATCAACAACTGATTGCTGGAACTCTCAAGGCTCAAAGAGCACTCATTGCTAGCTCGATAGAGGCGCCCGAACGATTCACGGACCTGATTGGCGCCTTTTTCCACTCCTTCTGGGTCGACAAGAAACCTGTCCAGCTTCCAGAAGTGTTCACAACTATTTTGAAGAGTACTGTAGGTGTGGAACTGGCAACTAGAATCGAGCAATTGGTAAGTATGCTAGTCACTTTCTACTCTTCACTTTGGGGATCTGAATATGTTTACGCAAGCAGAGCACCTCCGAACATATAAAGAATCTACTCCGGCAGAATACGGATACAGTGGTTTCAGACGGCGCGTGCGGACTCCCGTGGATTGAGGCGATCAATTCTAAGGGCGAGAAACGTTCATTTTGGGGATTTGACCATTTAGGGCAAGTGGCATCATTTCTCAAGCTCGATAGACTTCCAGCACCTATGTTGTAAGCAAGACTGAGCAGAAACCGTTGTCTTCTAATTTCTCTACTTCTTCAAACACGGTACGCTTATTGACATAGTGAGCCGGTACGTATGGTAGAATTAATAGATCTGATATTACTGGATTTAGGTGTAGGTTAACCTCATCTTACTTTAGGAACTGGCTCTACATTGTGCGATCAGGGCTATTCCATCGGAATCAGATATACAAAATCGTCCCACTCGTGCGTGCACTGATCTCTTGCGTTCTGCTTCTTCCAGAGCAAGTTGTGTCTTCCGTTGTTCTTCCTCAATGGCGCGTTGTGCCTTCTGATGTTCCTCCTCCTTCTGGGAGTTCACATATCTCCCCTGCATACCAGGCAAATATTTTCCCCCGCTTCTACGAGCGTGCGATTGGCACCAACATTCCCAGTCTCCTTCGAGTATATCCTTTTCCACCATCAACTTGTGGCTGAGCTCCCTCGCAGAACCAAGAACGAACAAGTCTTTGGAAATGCCATTATCTGTCGTTGCGGCATGCTCAACCATATACTCCTAGTCTCGGACCGCAAGAGCTACAATTAATGTCAGTTTCAACTCGTTCAATGATGCTGCATTCAAAATCTGCTCTAATTACTATAATTCCTAATTATAAGCTCAATAGTGGTCAGACCATCCTTGGTGACCTCGAAGCCATTTCGACGAATATCGCTAACTTGATTAATGAGATCCTCTTGGAGCTTGGCAAGGACCATTCGATGCAAGCCTGCGAAATTGACTCTCCATTCGTCTCCTTCGCGATATTTTATTTGGCGATATTCCTCGGATAGGTACCAGCGGCTACACTATGTGCCCAAGCTAAGCGGGGATGGTGCTTGGCATAAGCACGAGGGGATAACTCATAGTGATCTCTCGTAACACCTTCGTTTGCTTCGTGCATTCGGCCTTGCTACTATTTCATGGTATTGATTAGAGAGACTCTAGTTGTTTTTGTACTAGTCTAGCTAGGCATAGCCGTCTGATGATTTATGTATTTTGACAATCGTTCCTCTCCAGTAAGAAGTATCAGTACATTGAGTTGCTTATATGCCACATAATCCGACTTTTGGCTTCAAGCGCGTGAATCTGTGTTTTAGTCTTATTAGTCTATCGATCTATCTATCTGTTTATTAGTCTAAGCTTCTATTCTATTGTTCAAATAATGGTTGTACAAATCTATCACCAGGTCGTGAAACCGAAAACGTTCAAAATTTTACTCCGCCTTCTTCGAAGCCTTTGTCCTCAGCTTCATAAGAGCATAAACCAAACCATACGAGCTGATCACGAATATAACACAAATTGCAGCATCTCTCCAGCCATAGTAGTAGTCCTTCAGGTTCAGTGCATACAAGTAATCACTGCCGACTCGGTACTGACACACCTCGCAACCAGTTGTCGCATCAGGGTTTAGCAAGTTTGACCGTGCACCAGGGCCAGCGAGGTACTCGGCTAGATAATTTGCACAGGTTTGTCCATTGGGCGTGTTGAAGATCGCAAGCTCGGATTGGCGGCAATTAACGGGTCTGTCGAACATGGTGAAGACCAGGAGGGAGCCCATCAGGTAGGTGAAAGGATTAAGGTAATAGATCCAGTAGCGCCAGAACACGTTGACCTGGGCGTAGGGGACTAGCACACCGCAGAAAGAAATCAAAGTTCCGATCAAGAGAGGGTTGACCAAGGAGGCGAAGACGGCATTCGGTGTGTAGGCGGCAACGAATTGGCCGATGCCAGTGTACATGAGCTCATACATGAGCATAACAAAGAAGACTGCGCCGGCTTTGTTCGAGTCGCTTGGAAGACCAGCGGTGTAGTACCAGCAGACAAAGTAGAAGACTGCACAAATGATGAGATATGGAATCTCTGAGACGATGAGACCTGTGACGAACGGCGCCCAATGGTACATTTTCGATTTCTTCTCGCGAGTCTCAAAAATGTCTCGTCGCTCAATGAAGAGAGGCTGTAGTTGGGCAATGACACCCGGTGCGACAAAGATGAAGTTGAATACTGTAAAGAGTACGTTCTGCAGGTCGGTGACCGAGTCGCCAATCATCCAGAAGGTGAAACCGTTGAAAAGAGCAGAGCCTATGTGAAGCGCAAACTTGTTCATGACATATTCTGTGTTGCGGTACAGAGCGATGTTCATACGATTTGTGACGAGCTTTGTCTGAGTCCAGGAGGTGGCTGCAAACTCGTGACCGTCGTCACTGGTTCCAGGCGGCTTACTGGCTGCCTCTTGAATCATGTGATCGAGTTCATTGACAACGGCCGAATGCTCTGGTGAGTCCAACCAGACTTGATGCCAATCTCGGCCTTTCGACAAGCTTCCAGATACAACGTCAATCATGTGTTCTGCAGGATTCGCATAAGATGGACAAGGTGCGCCGTTGCGCTGGAAGTAATCTTTGATGGTTGTGGCATTCTCTCCAATGTCACCGAAATAGACCGTTTTGCCTCCTTTTGTGAGCAGAAGAAGTGTGTCGAACTGAGCGAAGAGCTGTGCGCTAGGTTGATGAATAGTACACAGAACAGCTTGTCCAGCGCCAGCTAGCTTCTTCAAGAAACGTAATGTATTGAAGGCTGCTTGGCCATCAAGACCAGAGGTTGGCTCATCCAAGAAGATAAGAATGCTTGGCTTTGCGACAAGCTCAACACCAATTGTGACTCGCTTCCGCTGCTCGACTGAGAGACCAGCGCCGACTCGACCGATGAGACTGTGTTCAAGATCATGCAATTCCAGTAAGTCAATGACAGTGTCGACATATTGCAATTTCTCTTCATCCGGAATATCTCTGCTTTGTCGAAGCAGGGCTGAGAATTCGAGCGCCTCTCTAACTGTTGCATAAGGCTCGTGCACATCAAGCTGTTCACAATATCCGGTAGATCGTTGGAATGATACAGGAAGCGGGCGTCCATCGACCAAGATCGATCCGGTAATGGTACCCTCGGTCTTGCGCTGTGCAAGGACATCCATCAGAGTTGTCTTTCCAGCACCACTGCTTCCCATCAATGCGCCAAGAGTTCCTGGCTTGACCCAACCCTGGATATCATCAAGGAGTTGTCGTGGGCCAGATGGTGTATCAACAGTGTAGCAAAGATTTTTCCAAGTAAAGACAGACGTGTTTTGGACTAACTGCGCTCCAACATTCCCTTCCTTAACTAAAGAGGCTTGAGAGCTGGGCGCTGTTGCTCGGCTCACAGGCTTCTCCTGAGACTCTTCATCGTTGCTCCGTTTGTGCGATATTTTCTTCACTTTCTCGCGCGGGACGAGGCTGGCTCCGCCAGAGCTAGTTTGCTTCCATCTGTTCGTGAAAAAGACTGTCAACCCAAAGAAGAGCGCCCACCATGCCCAAAGAACACCCATGTTTCTCCATTTGTGAGATTCAGAATATGAGAGAGACGCAAGATATTCATCCCCAGTGACTGAACTGGCTCCGCGCTGCGCGCCTCTGACACCAGTACACGCTGAGTAAGCAGTGTCATTGTAGCCGGGCCCCAATGGCACGAGGTTGTTGCCCACACAAGGTATGATCTGTCCGTGAAATTCATTCGCCAAAAGGCTTTCGAATCCGTAGGCTATACATTTCCATGTTAGTTAACAATCAAAGAGGAAAGCACGACAATGTCAACTTACCCAAAGGATTGATCCAATATATCCACACGAACCATGGATGCATGTCTGGTTTAGGAATCATGTACCCAGCATATGTTGCAATTGCAGCCACAGCAAATCCAGAAACCTTGGAAGCTGCATCAAAATTGGGAAACCCGGCACCGCACAATCGAAAGAATGCTGTCATGACCATAGAAGCAGTGAAGACGAAAATCCAGAAGGTGAAGAAAGCCGCGGCTGTAGTTTTGAGCCCAACCATAAAGTAAAGAATGATGCTGAAAGTGGTAACTTGGAAAATGAGCACTGGTATGTCGGCTGCGACCTGCGCAATACAAAAAGCTGCCGGATGGTACAAGGCGAACTCCTTGTGCTTTGCCAGGATGGGACGGCCGGTGAAGGAATCTGTGGTCTCGCTCATCGCGACGAGAGAGTTGAAGAGAAGTGCGAAGAAGACCGCGCCACCCTTTACAAAGAGACCAGCTGAGTTATCAGGCGCATTGTAGAAGAGCGAACCAGCAACCAGTGCTTGAACAATCGTTGAGATCTGCTTGATCAAGAATGTTGCTTTGTCTCCCCAGATGATTTGATATTGTCGGGCGATACATGTCATCACTTGAGCAGACATTGGAGCTGTCAATGGCGATTTCTTTGGCAGACTGCTGGCTTTGGACTTGACTACTGCCGCTTGGAACTTGGCTGTATTTGCTTTCGTCTCGTCGTATGTTGGAAAGTCGTACTCCACCTCCATACGCAACCTTGTCTCCGACTTTTCATAGTTGTCCCGAATTGCTTCTGCCGTCCGAGGAAAGGTTCTTTCGCAATCTGGCCGTATAGCACGCTCAGTCGGAACGGTCACGCCAGTTAGGAAATCGCCGAAATTGGCAGCATCATCACAGATGAAACCTTGAGCTTCCATGAAGGGACGTGCTTCTTCCTTAGTTCCATAGAAGATTTCTTTTCCTTCGTCAAGGACTAGAACCTTGTCGAATAGGTTGTAGATACCATTGCCAGCTTGGTAGAGAGTGACGATCGTGGTCAAGCCAATGATGTCAGTCATTGCTCGCATCGCACGAGCCCATTCAAGAGCAGTGCTGGCGTCAAGACCTCTTGTACTATTATCCCAGCAGAAGACACTCCCTTGTGTAGCCAGAACCTCAAGGATAGAGACTCTTTTCCTCTCACCTCCCGAAACACCGCGAATAAATGCATCACCAACTTTAGTGTCTTCAGTGTGAGATATGCCCATGGAGCGTAGCAAGAAGTCTCTCACAGACCTTTGGTAATCTTTTGGGTTCGTATACTGCGTTGGTCGGTGCGCCGGAACCTTCATTCGTGTTGCGAAGTCTAATGTTTGGCCGACAGTGAGAGTGGGAAAAAAGATTTCTTCTTCGGTGTTCATGATAATCTGTCCTCGATACTGCTGGGCTTGTTTGTAATCCATACTACCAAAATGTACGTCTCCATCTATTTTGTCATAGCCATGGCGTCGATTTGCCAACATGTTGAGTAGTGTTGTACATCCTGCGCCCGGACGTCCAAGAACCAGTAGCATCTCACCAGGTCTAACACATCCATGCACATTGTCAAGAATAACTTTGCGATCGCTGGTCATTTTTGATTGTCTGGACTCCATAATGTGTTGTGGTATGTTGAACTGCGATAGAGTGTTCTCGTGGATTGTCGAGCCTCCACCCACGCCATACACCGAAAGATTCTTGAAAGTAACACCAAGCCTGCCGAATTCAAGATCATGTGCTTTGTTGATTTCTGTCCAGCTTTCCACTTCGTTGGCCATATCCCATCTTACGTCAGGTGTCTTCTCCTCACCGGAATAAGGGTCAATGCTAGTGTCATAGATTGATCTCTCCCTTGCCTGCTCTGACATTCGTGATTGACCGGAGAAAGTTCTCATGAGAATATCCCCGTTGCCAGCGGTCGGGCCACTCGTAGCTGAGCGAGTGTACGCCATGGATGCAGGTCAGAGAAGTGATTGCTGAACTGTCAAACGCGGACTGCGGTTCTAGTAAGGAGATCAGACAAATCAATATATCGATATAGATATATGGTGAAGACTGCTGGTCTAGCTTGGACCCACCTGCTTGTACGAGATTCGGAACGCTGAGCTTCCATTAGTGTTATCTCCCACTTCTAATCCGAGCAAACTCTTAAGCTCCAGTCTCAGCTCCTTGTGAGTTTGTGAAAAGTGCCACCATGACACTTTGTGCCCATCTGGTGCGCCTGAACATGTCACGACCTGTTTTAAACAATTGGAATATCTTGATGGAAGCCTTCTCGGCTTGAACCATTGTGGTGATCGCGCTTATTGGCCCTAGATTAAGATTCAAGTCTAAAATCATGCTGGACTTCTCAACTCTGTCGAGCTATTTGCAAAGCCTAAAACCTATGTCTGCACGAATTGACCACAACTTGACTGATGGACCAACACAAACCATCGGTCGCATTCTGTTAGTTGTTCCGCCTATAGATTGAAGCACGGGGCCCTTGTGCCCCGGGCATCCGAGAAAGCTAAAGCAAGAAACATGAGGCAGAAATTCGAACCGGACGATTAAGACGCCCAATTTCGGGTTGGTTCGGTGGTCATAGATCGTCCGGGCTTGATGGGTAATGGGAGTAAACTTTTCCTGTTGTGGACGGACAAAATGTTGCAAAGGAAGGTCAAGCGAAACAAGACATCCATACTCGGATCTTCACGCTAGAGTCTTCCGAGCCCGGCGAGTTTTGCTACCGAGTCCGCATCTCGCGCATTTCATCGTACATTTACGATACTACGTCGAGGGGAAAAGAAAAAATATATAATGCATATCGTCAGGCATTATCGACTCTCCTAGTGATCCATGGCACGCTGGTCGTCGCGACGCCTGTAGCCAAGGTAGATTTGGTGTCTCATCAAACCAAAGGGGTCATACGGCTACAGCATTGACAATACACTCCACGAGATCGTAGACACACTCGAGCAACTCGGCATTCATCAAGTCCACTGGCTAGGTCAATCAAGACGGGGATGCATCGTAGGGAAGCTATGGCCGGCAAGCATTCAGAATGGACTGTTATCGATCTCGACGTGGTCTTCCCTATGTCTCCAATGTCGTTAGCAGGATATGAGAGTTTTCTAGAAAATCCAGGGAGATCTTAGGAGTCGAGAAAGCGCTGTTCAAGGCAGCACACTGGGTGAAATCTGATCAGGTTCGTCATAGGGCGATGTGGACTGGTGTTGATTGAGTTTTGTCAATGCAGCAGTGAAGCTTTCGCAGGTCATGCTGGACCGTTTGAGAAGGTGGATGCGCGCCAACTACTGGATGAAATGACAGTATTGATCCTAGTTCTCACCTGAAGTATAGGTCGTTGCACGACTTGATGATAGTAATAGCAGCCAGCATGACTTGAACTGGTGTGGAAAGGGGTTGCAAACAGTTCTTGGTGACAGCGGAAGACACGGGATCAACTACGATGACCTCAAAACTGCTAGAGACATGCTTGAATACTTGGCCGGCTTTGAATAGATAAGTTATGGCCTAATGTTAACCCGGGCGCTTGTGACAGAATGCGCTGTTGCCATCATCTAGCACTAGCACAGCACTTGGAGCGTGACTGTGACCCCCTGAGGCCGATTCCATATTGAACTCGCTTAGCTGTGGACTAAAGTGATGCATTCTCCAGGTTCGTAGTACATACATATCATAAACGTGCCTTGGCGAATGACCAGTATCAACACATTCGTCAATTCGTCTTCGTTAGCTTCATGGACACCTAATACAATCCGCCCAACACCGAAATTTCACCATCCCATTCATCAGACGCCTTACGCTGTACTGTACCCACAGATCACATTTCGAACGTGCCTCTTTGTCTTGTTTCGTCGTCATTCACAACTCATCCTTAGCACTCTTCACTGCACTACTGATCGAGCTTGCCGCACTCTGCGCTGTATCACCGACAACATTGGCCACAGAAGTTGCACTAGCACTAGCCGAAGCACCAAGTTCAGCAATCTTGCTCTGTGCACTTGCCATCGCGACACTCATTCTGCTGTTCATACTTTCGATTGCTCCTTGCGTAACCTCTGGTCCATAGATCGCAGCACTGACTCGTGCTTGAACAGCTTCGGCAGCTGAAGCCGCGACATCAGACGCCTTGGAGACACTTTCTTCGACGTACGACGAAACCGATGATGCAACTTCCTCTGCAGCTTTAGTGGCTGACTCGATAGTGCCGGTGCTGCTGCCGTATATTGCGTTCGAGATGGCTGCTTGCGCAGAAGAGTAAGCGTCTGCCATGGAAACGGAAGCTGCCTCAGCATAGCCGGTCGGTGTACCATAAGCAGCCTGACTGGCGGCGACGGAAGCACTCGAAGCAGCTTTTCCAGCGGCGGACTTGGCTTGCTCGACATAGCCAGGAGTTGTGCCGTAGATGCTTCGCGATGCGGCGTCGACTGCAGCATTAAGTTGATTTTGGAAAGCGTCGAGGGCTGAAGTTGCCTCGGGAGGAGCAAAGTAGGAGCTGACTACCGAGGACATGGAAGAGGCAACGGACGAGGCGGAGGCATAGGCTTCGCTAGCAACGGAGGACGCAGACAAGGCGTAGGCGTTGGTGTAGTACGCTGAGCTCAACCGGGAATATGCAGATTCGGTGAAGGCTGGTTCAGAGCCTGAGATCAGTTCGGAGATATAGGCCTGCACGGCTATGTATTGGGCATTTGCCGAATCTGTGATTTGCGAGGTATATGCGTGGTAGACTGGAGTCGGTGTTCCGCTGTTCTTTGTTAGTCTATGCTTGGGATACAATTTAGACACTTACTAGATCCTCGAACTGGCTGCTGCAACGAGCGAGTTCCAATTCTCGGCAGCTCGAGAGGTAGCACTCTCAACACTTCCGGTTGGTGTTCCATAGATTGCAGAACTTGCCTGACCCACGTAGTCGTCGTACTGCTCGTAAGCATAGCCAAGAGCTTCATAGTAGGACCGTCTTGCATCGTCGAGATGCTTTTGAGCTGCAGGAGTTGGTGTGGCCCCAACAGCAAGCTTAGCACTCGAGTACCGGCTAGATGCAGCGGCAAGCGCAGACTGGTAGTTTGCAGAGGCAACGGATGAGATTGACTCGAGACTGCCTTGCGTTGGGAAAGCCGAGTTCGACAGTGATGTGATGGATGCAGCGGCTCCATTCATCCGTGAGGAAGCAGCAGCTATCGCTCCAGAGTAGGCACTGTTGGCCGACGAAAGCATTTCTTCATGGATCGGTTTGGGCGTGCCTGATATCTGCTCTGAGATGATGCTCTTGGCTTTGTCGAAGTTTGATGATGCTGCGGCGAGTGCCGAGGAGTAGGCATCGCTGGCTTGTGAGAGGACAGAATCTTCTGCTGTCACTCCGGCGACTGCAATTGCTGCAACGACCAGAATTGACGTCGTTGCCTTCATCTTGGCTGAGGAGATGACGAATTGGGGTATCTCAAATGGAAGAACAAAAAGATGCTCTGAAAAAGACGCTTCAAGGCACAAACAACTGGGGATGAAGTTGAGAGAAGGTTTGCACGTCGACGTAGGTAGAGATTAAAATTCACGATGTGTGTGATACAAAAAGCCAGCGATCGAAGCGCCAAATGACAAAGTTGCAGCTGCCCTTTTGTTTGGAGTGACGTCAGGGGCATCTGATCAAACCTTGATTCGGAACGATAGCAAGTCGTTGATCCCAAGCGAAGCGCTAGTGTCGTTGGGACATGGCGCGAAACATGTGCACCACAGTGGCCTGTTCTGAAGCATTCTATAATGATCCATCTACATTGACCCAACCTATGCGCTTGTACATTGAAACTGGTATCAGACATTATGACTATCTAACGTAGAGGGTATCGAAACATATCATAATCACAAAAGCGTTATTCATGCCACCAACAATATTCAAATTTCAGACCATTCGTTAGGGTTCTCACGAACCGGATGACCAGGACGAAGTCGCATCTGCCACCCTGTCTCCCGCGTCGTTGACGGCCTTGTTAAACTTCGAGGAGACTTCGGCATCAGCTACAGCAGATGCTGCTGACGAGGAGATCGAGTCGGCGATGGAGCTTGCAGATGATAAAATGCCCTCGGATGGTGGTGCGGTTGCTGACGATGCTAGCAACGATGCTGAGCTCGTAGCTGAGTTTAGCGCCGAACTTGCACCATCCAACACACTTGATGTGAAAGATTCGACTGAGCCGGTGCTTGATCCGACCACGGCCGATGATGCACTTGATACCGCATCTTGTGCTGCTGCTGAAACTCCTGACAAGCCCGATGAGGCGGTATTGGAGGCATCCGATGCCAGGGATTCTAGCCTACCGGTTTCTCCGAGTATGATAGACGACGCACTGTCCGACAGGGCAGTCGCGGCAGAGGCAGCAGCTGCCACAACCGGTATTGATCTGGTGTCAAAGTCGTCCGTTGCATCCCTTGCCGATATCTTCCACTTGGCCACATCGCGGAGGCGGGCAAGCTCTTTTGCAGTCTCTTCAGTGAACACCATGCTTTCGCCCAAAAGCTTTTCGGCTTGATCCTTGGCGTCTGTCAGAGCTGGATTCGACCGAGCATTCTCTGTGACCTCTGAAGTCCATGCAGCAAATTTCTTTTTCAGATCATGATACTTCTGCCAGTGTTTGTAGGTTACGCCTTCCATCCAAGCCCAACGCATGCCAATCTCTTGAAGACCTAGATCTCGAATGCCGTTCAAAATCTGAACAGTAGAATCGCTAGCAAGTTCTGCTCTATGGTCTAGCGCTCGTTGGAAAGTATGTGACCACAAGCGAACCGCTTTTGCTCTCTCCTTGACATTGTTCGCCGACTTTCGAACAAACTGACCGACCTCGGCCTCAGCGGCTGCAGTGTCCGACTCCTTTGCATCTGCTGTTAGCAGGGATACCACGGACTTGATTTTCGCCTTGACTGCATCGAGCTCGACTTCTGCAGTCTTTTCGAGGGCAGTTGCAAGACCTTTTCCCTCACCCAGACCGCTCTTCAGCATACTGCTTACAAGTTCTTCAATTCGCTCCTTTAGATCGTCACCGCCAGTGTCTGCAGCTACGGCAAATTTCTTTTGCCATTTCGCCAAATCTGCTGTGATGGTCTCATCAGTAGCGACTTGTGGCGGTTGAGAGGTAGTGGCGTAGTTTGTGGCGGATGCTGGGGTGGTAGAGGACGTTGATGACGAAGGTTCGGTCGAGATTGTGGTCGATTGTGTGCTTGCAGAAAGCGAAGTCGTGGCAATGGTCGTGCTTGAAGCATCAAGGTTATCAATGGCAGACTTTAGTTTACGGCCTTCCTGGTATTTGGCAATTCTTTCGCCAATCATCACAAGTTGTGGTTGGACATTGTCATTGTAAATCTTCTTGACGAAGGGCCATAGCGTGCCATCGAAGAATATAACGAGGTTTGTCCAGGCATGGTGAACGAAGGGGATGCCGGTCTCAAGGATCAATTTCTGCGCGGCGTAGTATCCCTTTTGCAGGTGAGGTTGGGAATATGCTATGGCCGGTATGATGTGCTTCTCATGGGCGTGTAGAGCGTTGTCCCGTGCCGACTCGTAAAGAGGCGCGGCGGCTTCCGAGGCCTTCTGCACACTTGCTGCCAGGTTCTCATCGTACACTTGTTGGACCGTCTCTTGAGCTTTTTGTAACTGAGGTAGACCCCTCTTTTCCCACTGGGACTGGGCATATCCTTGAACCCTGGCAAGCTGAGGTGCGGCATATGCCTGGTACTTGTCAACGGCCAGTACAGTCGCTGGACGAATGAGACGTGTGTTTGCAGTGTCAACGTATGGTTTTGCTTTCTCGACGTAAGGGCTCGCGTAGGTATCGTAATATGGGCCAACGAAAGGCTCCATGTGAGATTTGATTGTGAAGTACGGTTTACATATTCTCGAGTCGTCTGGGCTGAGTTGGCTGACATCGGTGGGACATCGGAAGAGCACGGTGATGATAGTATACCATATCGTTAGCCTGCGGAGGTGTTAGTACGTGTCAACAGCCATTGGGGGTGATCCAAGCTACCTTGATACATTGCTGAACAGCCATGACACCCAGCTTTTCCTGGCCTTCGTCCGCCTTCGAGCTGTCGTGGTGGAGGTTGATGGAGACTGTGTTGTGACAACCTGACCATTAGGGCGGTCCTCGGCCTTGATGGTTTTACCATCATCTGTCTTCGCCATTGTCTTGGGTCATTTGTTATCGTCCTGTTTCTATCGATGGCATAGAGAAAACGTCGGGGGTGGGACCGTGGTAGAGAATGGTCACCGAGAATGGATGGACGATGGAGAGATGTTGTGGTCAACAGAAGGTAAGAGCTCTTGGTTCCCAGTGCGGTGCCCAGCAAACTTGTGACGCGTGATGACCACGAACCAGGATAATTCAGGTATGATGTGCAGCGAGCCAGAAAAGAATGATGGTCGACCCTGCCGTCCAACATGGGTGCCAGGTGCAGTGCAGCAGTTTCACATGCGCGCCATTGCCATTGCGATCGATAGAGTTCGCCGTTTGAACCACCAATCAAGTCACCTGCCACGAACTGTCGCGTGCGGAACAGGAAATGGCCAAGCGGCTCCTATCACGATACACAGGCGTCGCTGCGTCGAACGCATGTGCCACTAGAGGGTGCGGTATCTGATGCCGGTCGTGCTTGCAACCTTTCCATGCTCACTATCATTCCCTCTGAGTGGCCAATAAATAATGGATGGAGTGCTCCTGCGCAGTTTCATGAAAGTTTGGGGCAGTTTTAGGGCGCGTCATCGCCTGCGTTCGAAAGGACCTAGAAGAGCCGAAAGAGCCTAAACCATTGTAGGCATAACCTCCTGCACCCGTATGCGGATCTGCGGGCGTCACTCATGGCCTGAAGTTCACATTTGTTTGTCGTCAACGCACCTTTTACAACATTACTAATATCCACTTCCCATCCCAAAAACACTCATCTCACCCTGGAGATCACTCCCTAGGCCACTTCCTCAACACCCAAAAACGATTTCAATACCAGAATGGGTGTGGGCAACTGATCGATATCATGAGGCGCATGCCACAGAGTCCGACGTTGTGTGAAGATGTCGACCGCCGATAATGCCCTACCCATCCATCCTCCTGAACAGGAACAGTTCGACGGGGCGGGAATGAAAGGAGAAGATGGAGGTGATACTTGTCGAATCTGTCGAGGTGAAGGCACGCCCGACCAGCCGCTGTTCTACCCGTGCAAATGCAGCGGAAGCATCAAGTTCGTCCACCAAGAGTGTTTGATGGAATGGCTGGCACATTCGCAGAAGAAATACTGCGAACTATGCAAAACACCCTTCCGCTTCACCAAGCTCTATGACCAGTCCATGCCCGAGAAGGTGCCATTCCCGCTGTTTCTGCGACAGGCTGGCTTCCATGCACTCCGAGCCGTGGCCACCTGGTCTCGCTACGTGTTGGTCATGTTTATCTGGCTGGGTTGGCTACCGTGGACCATTCGTCAGATATGGAGAGGGCTCTTCTGGATAGCCGATGGCAGTCGCTTGACCAGCTATGAAATGCGAGCCGCTATGGAGACATACGCCGCCCAGTCAGAGAACAACGACACCAGCACTGCCTTGCAAGCGGCCATGCTGAACGTGACCTTGACCCGTTCGCCGCAGGCCGAGAACCTGGCTTTTCTTTCATCTCTCGCCGGGCTACTGAGTGTCCTCGATTTCACCACAGCCGTTCGATGGACCATACGAGCATTGCTGAATATCGTGATAAGTTCAGGCGCGCTCAGCAAATGGGCCGAAGGCTTGTTCTCCTTTGCTCCTCTCCCACGTCCTCCCTCACTACTTTCCGATGTGCAAACCATAAATTCCGCCACCAACTCGCCCATGTTCAACAATGCTATTGTTGATGTACTCGAGGGCCAGCTGATCTGCCTCACCATTGTAGCTGCCTTCATTCTGGTTTTCTTGATTCGAGAGTGGGTCATTAATCAGCAGCCTTTGCTCAACATGCCGGATGCCGAGCCACAGGATAATGCTGTGCCCGCTCCTCAACAAGCAGATGCACCCGTCCGAAGACGCCGCCGTGCTTTGCCTCGTCCACATGACCAGAACCTCCAGCTGGAGAATAGACCACTATTGCCTGCTCATAGACCCCGAGCCCAACCACGCCTGAGAAGAGCTGCCACTGACAACAATATCCTACTTCAAAATCCAGATGGGCTCGATACCGAAAGACCCGCTATTCCTCCGCGCGCAGCAAGCCTGGTCTCAGCGCTTCAAGAGATGGAGGACAGTGTTCGTCAGATAGGAAATCCACCCGACCTTAACGGTCAAGTCTCGTCCTCTCAGTCTACTGAACAGATCCAGTCGCCTCCGCTGCAACGCGGCTTGTTCGACGAAG